>JAMKCH010018626.1:0-48997 GCA_023653785.1 Ophioderma brevispina
GGGGTGGACCCCCAGTGGTTACAAGGCCAAAACAACAATAAGAAAAGCCTATAAAGCATCTATGGCGCTCCATCCCTAATAACAAAAAACATGGTTTTTAGTCCGACGGCCTACCATCACAGGCTTGATGGTGTATTTGGCGCGGATCACCAACTATGATCCTGGTAATTTGCTCGGCAATTTCCACGATGTAGTCATGTCACAGACAAAACATTATCTAATTGATACTGAGGGTGAGCGATTTCAAAAGTGAAACCCACAAAATAAGAAGGGCAAAAAGCAGTCGTCACTGCACTACTTCAATGGCACTTGTACGTAAATTGTGAAATTTACTCAAATAAAGGAGAAAAACAAGAGGTTTCTTCACCAAAATGTATGTGGGACCAGTGAACGAGCCTATGTATTTCAGAGTTTCAAGCGGCCGAATTATATTTATATTTAGAATGGGAGGCTTATACGCATGATTCTAGCAGAATCTACGACGAAGCGAAACGCAATTCAAGGCACGCGAGGATCAAGTAAATGATACAACCAGAGAAAGTAAATGGTAAATATTATATAGGAGCAGGAGAAAAATGGCGAGCACAGAACTAAATAAAGTTCGAAAAATACTAGGTCTCGAACCCGGACCTATCGCTATCAAGGCGTGAGATATGAGATCGTGAGCTATACCACTGGGCCACAGAGGGACTGTGTTATGTGGATACAAGTGGAACGAGCGCTAATGTATTAAGTCTTTATTCAGAGTTTCAAGCGGCCGTAATATATTTATATTTTTAGAAGGGAACGGCCTTTATATGCACGATTCTAGCAGAATCTATGACGAAGCAAAAATCAATTCAATGCACGCGAGGATCAAGTATATGATACAACCAGAGAAAGGAAAATTGGTAAATATTATATAGGAGCTCGGAGAAAATGCGAACAAAAGAACTAAATAAAGACGATAAATACCGTCTCGAACCCGGACCTCCCTTTCCTAGGCTTGCGATATTACACTAGGCCACAGAGGATGTGTGATGTGGATACCAGTGAAAAAGGAAATTTTTTTGTATATTCAAAAAACAGGGACTATCAATGAACAAATATACCGTATGAAAGTCGATGTTATGGTTCCCGTAACCCGCCCGCGTTACGTCGTTACGTTACGCTTTTCGCCCACGTTTGAGTGCTGAAATCCCGAAAATAGTTCCATTATTTTGTATTTTAAAGAAATATTCAAGGTTTATTTCTTGTGATCACATCTTGTGAATGTGATTTTAGTAGATTTAAATCAAAGAGAACAGGTGCCAAATATTTTTTAAAGTAGCATGGTGGTTTGAAAAATAACGGAAAAAACAAACTGAGGAAACTGTGAAATAATAAATAAATATGCATGAGTAAAAGAATAAATAGCAGAAAACAGACATAAACATAAGATAAATTGCGGATTTGAATGCATGAATGAATGGATAAAGGAAAGAATGAATGAAGGCAGGAATAAATCCCAACTTCCCTTTATTATTATGAATAAATAAAAATAAGAAAGGAAAGAGGGAAGGAAAAGGGAAGGGGAGGGCAGGGGGCCCGGGGGGCACTCCATAAAAATAGGTGACGGGGATGTGCGACACTATTGACCCCCTTTTTAAACTTGCTGTCACTGAAAGATCCCCTTTTTTAACCTGTCACTGAAAGACCCCTTTTTTACTTTCAGTTGATGCCTCCCATTTTAATCAAATGTCACTGAATGACCCCCTTATTTCTATTTCATGCTCTCACAGAAAGCCCCTCTTTTTTAATGTTATAACAATATTTGCACGAGAATTACCCCCTTTTTCCCTTACCTCAGCGAATGCCCCCTACTGAAAGTCCATTCCGCACATCACCGTCACTTTCATATATGAGTGCCCCTCCCCCAAGGGGAAGGGGAGGGGAGGGTGAAAGGGGCGGGGGAAAGGGGCCCAAGGGGCAGGAGGCCATGGGCAGGGGGCCCAGGGGCAGGGGCCCAGAGAGCCCGGGGAAACTCAGGAGGCCCGGGGGACCGGGGAAGGGTTCAAGTGGGCAGGGGGCCATGGGCAGGGGCCCAAGGGCCCAGGAGGACCCAGGGGCAGGGGTCAGAGGGGGGCAGGGGACAGGGAGCCCAAGGGGCACATGCCCGTGGCATAATTTTTCGATAATATATGTGCGAGCCCGCTATCCTTGAATAGCGTTACCCTCAAAGAGATATAGGGATTAGGCTATTTGGTGTATAATTTCTTTTTACAGAAACCTGGGCAGTATCAGTAAAATACTTAACCTTTATGGTCATCAACCATTGAAACACAAAGCAAGCCAAAAGCACCGGGCAATATCATCAACCATTGAAATACAAAGGAGCCGAAAACACATGGAACCATCCAAAAACCTTCCCGAAGTGTCCACTTTTGTTTTAAAAAAATAATTATTTGTCCATTTTAGACAAAAAAAATGGCCGATTGTGTTCCGGCAAATGATCAACAACATTTATACACAAAGGAACCAAGAAAACTGGGAACCATTCAGAAACCATCTGAAACCATCCAAAGTGTCCACTTTTCTTTAAAAAAACATTATTTTGACTATTATGGACAGAAATGGCCAATTTGGGTTCCAGGCAATATCATCAACCATTGAAATACAAAGGAGCCGAAAACACATGGAACCATCCACAAACCTTCAAAGAAACCTCCCGAAGTGTCCACTTTGTATTTTAAAAAATCATTATTTGTCCATTTTAGACAAAAAATGGCCGATTTGAGTTCCAGGCAATGATCAACAACAACAAAGGAACCGAGAACACTGGGAACCATTCAGAAACCATCTGGAACCATCCAAAAAAGTGTCCACTTTTCTTTTAAAAATCATTATTTTGAACATTTTTGAGCAATTAGTTGAACGGGCCAGGCAATGATCTCAACCCCATTGCAACACAAAGCAGGCCAAAAAAACACCGGGGAACCATCCAAAAACATTCCGGGAAACTTCCGAGGTGTCCACTTTCGTTTAAAATCGTTATTTTGACCATTCTGGACAGAAATGATCAATTTGGGTTCCAGGCAATGGTCATCAACCATTGAAACACAAAGGAGCCGAAAACACATGGCACCATTCAAAAACCTTCCGCCGTGGGGTGGGGGTAAGACACGATCTGCTCAATGTGGGCATTGGGGATTTCCAAACGGTAATTTGGGAACTGCTAAGTGCATTTATTATGGCAGTCTCTGTCTCAGTGACATTACAAAAATCAGCTCTTACACCTTCGTTCAAAAGATCTTAGTAATATCACGATAATTTAAGAAAAAAATATTGACGTCAAAATCCGTCGAGGTTAGTGGATTAACCTCGCTGCAAAACAGTGCAATTTCCAATAATGGTCATTTAGATTTAAATATTCATGACCAGGCCTAGCCTTTAGTCAAGCCTGTGTGACCGTTCGATATACGTAAGATCGCCCTCGTATCGTTACGTCTTTGAATACGACTAGCACTCGGGTTACGCCGGAAGTTGATGTAGATCTGTTGCTGTTACAAGGTTGGCAGTCCTCCTACCACCCACGACCCTTCCGGGAACCTTCCAAAAGTGGCCACGTTTTTTTTAAAAATCTTATTGAACCAATTTTGGAAAGAAATTGCCGACATTTGGTTGTAGCAATGCCCCATAACAATAGGAGTTTTACACGCAACGGCCTTAACCATATATACTGAGAATCCCATCATGTGTATGCCTACGCCCTGCGCCCGCGCCCGCGCCGCCGCCCCGACTAATTAAGCAATAATTCTCTCCTCTAACCCACCAGGCTTAATAATCCGGTTGGGAAGAGCGTCGGGCTAGTAATACGAAGGGTGTCGGTTCGAATCCGGCCAATCGCACATGGGTTTTTTTCAGCACTAACGTGCGCTGGCCATCTCCAGGGAAAGATTAATAAATAAACATCCTTGTCTACATGGAGTATTAAGTAGTTAAAACAAAACAAATATAATCGTATATGTAAATATACCGTTCTGATGCTATCCGCTAGGAAAGCGAAGGACACCATTTGGACCTACCATAACACCTATAGATAATAGCTAATTGCTCCTCTACCAACCCTGGCTTTATAGCTCCGTTGGCAAGAGCGTCGAACTAGTAATACGAAGGGTGCCGGTTCGAATCCGGCCAATCGCACATGTTTTTTTTTTTCAACACTAGCGTGGGCTGGCCATCTCCAGGGAAAGATTAATAAATATATATACATCCTTGTCTACCTGGAGTATTAAGTAGTTAAAACAAAACAAATATAATCGTATATGTAAATATACCGTTCTGTAGACTGTACCCCAGTCTCGGCTCTGTCTCTAGGTTTAGAGCGCACTTGGTTAAAAGATAATGCTAAACCAATGACGTAAATATAATTTATTTATTATTCCAGCTCTATGTGCTAAACTAAAATCTTGAGGACTTTTAAGCTTACCACCCCCTAGCTGGACAGTCCTGCCAACCAACTTGTCCACAGAACGTGAATTGCACAGGGCTCCCTGGAATTAACACTAGGTAGGGAGTAGCCCGCCGAGCTGTACGAATCTGTAGGAAACTGTCTCCGCATTATCTATTCACAAGTAACGACGTGACCGCGATTACCTTGCCACATCTCGGTTAATTTTGAATGCTAATCCGTGGACCATGGATACGAACCCAAAGGTGGTATCACATGGCACGCGACCTTATTAGGTCTCATTTATCGATTTCGCGACCGCAGCTAATTGAATAGCTCTTTCATAAGTTTTGACAGTGCATGAATATGCAAAAAGAATACAGTTTTCACTTCGTGCTTTGTGATTCATTTAATGTGTACATATATGTTTTCTAGAGCACCTAGCAGTCCCCCAAAGTATGGAAAATAACAATAACTAAAATAAAAAAGCCCGGAGGAAGGGAAGCTGAGTAAATCAAAATTGTCCTTGTGATTTCTCCTGTTTTTTTTTAATTTTTGGTTGGTTGGTTGTAGTAATTTTCCTTATTGAGGATGGTCTGAGCTTCTGAAAATAAATAGTCAGCCGCTGCGCCCGGTAAAACCGTGCGCGTCAGGGGGAAATTCTCCCCTCCCCATCCCAGATGTCAGACCACCCTCGAGCAGAAAACAGTAAGGTACCAACTAGTGCAATCTTCCACATGTGTGACCTTTCGACCTAGTGTGTGAACCTTTTGGCCACAGACTGGTTCTGTGCCCAGGTCCAGTAGTTCTACGGAAATTGAACCTCTAGATGACCTTTGACACCTTTGACCTTTTTGGTCACCCTCGTTCGTTAAGCAAACGTGAGACTGTCCTCCCCTACCTTCATGCTAAAATATTAGCCCATTAGCCCCCCCCCCCCCCCCGGCACTCCCACCTTGGAAGCGAGGCGTATGTAAGGCTGTGTTAGACCCCCTTTTTCAGCATCGTTTCACCAAACCCCAGATTTTTTTTTTAAATTTCACCCAATGACCCCATATTTGTGCACATTGTACGCACTGTCACCCAAAACCCCTATTTTGGGGGAAAAAATAAATCTCACCCAAAGGCCAAACAACCATTTTGGGAAAATTTTGCATATTTCGATGAAGTCACTCGAAAACCCCTATTTTGGGGTAATTTGGCTATCTCCCCCAAGCCCCTATTTGTCGTCCCCTGTCACCGAATGCCCTTGGATTTGGAAGCACGAGCCTAACAACCCAATATCCATTTCATATGCGAGTGCCCTCCACCCGGTATCAGCCCATATTGTCAAAGTATAGACTAAATGCATCCGGACAGACAGTCGACCTGTTTTTAGTAATATAGAATATCTGAGGCATTTTCCGATACGAGCAAATGATAAAATTGTTTCATCAAGCTCCATTCAAATGCATGAGACGCGGGTAATTACATTCTATAAAATTAGAATGGAGATCTTGATTCAATTAGTGACAAACCTATCAAATACAATGATTTTGTACCGTATAGTATGAGCAATAAATGTACAACGACAAGGTTTCCGGATATTGATTGATAATAATAATATTATTATACAAATATTGTCTGTATTTTGAATTTGATCTTGTTTTAAAGTTTTCAATAAAAATGCATCATCATATAGTCAAATAAAACATTAAACCCGAGAAAATCCGTAACTTGGGAGGGGCCAACCACCGGCCTGAGCCAAAACCCCAATGTGGTGTGGCGCGTGCGACAACCCCAGTTATGGCACGCTCCACTGTATCAAATCATGGCCGAGTTTTTTCATGCGCGTATCTCGAGTTTACCCCTACCCCGCGAATTGCGAGTTTACGGCCGCTGCCTATCCAGTTGAACTCTATGTGCCGAGTTTCATAATCATGTCCATAATAAATCATGTCCAAAATCATGGCCGATTTTTAAAAAACTGACATGTTTTTTTCAACATGTAAAATTATGTATACATAATTTAAAAATCCAAAATTAAAAAAAATTCATGATTTTTTTTCTCAACATTAGCCAACGCGACATGATTTTTTTTATTTTTTTTATTTTTTTTATTTTTTTTCACATACACCAAAAATCACTGCGAGTTTTCCGCCCCTCATGTTGAGAAAAAATCATGTCGAGATTTTGAAATTGGACATGAGTATGTCAACACCACTCACCATATAGAGAGCTCAACTCGATGTATAGAGGGCAACTGGAACATATATTCGGCTGTAAACTCGACATATAACGCTCGACATATGGCGAGGAACAAAATCGATACAACACACAGCGGCAACTCGAATGCGCGGGAAAACTCCCATGATTTTTACGTGGAGCGTGCAACCAGGTGGTCGTCAACAGCCGCTCAGTTTCCCAGGGCCCGTTTTAAATCTGCGCAAAAATAAGCCTCGTCAACTGATTGGTCTGGTTGCTAAGTGTCTCTTAACGCCCATACGGCACGATCGAGAAGACGTGTGGTATATCAGAACACGTGTTGTTGACTAATGTTTGGTGGCGGAGTGCGTTCCCCCGACCTCGGGGGAGATGTAGAACGTTTTGTCCCTTCCCTACAGATTCGGAGGGTCACAGATTGTGGTTTGAAGAGTCTAGTGTAATTCCAGTCGCCTAGCGGTTTCACATCACCGTTGACCCGAGGGAGGGTCTAACCGTTGCTGGATGCTATCCGCTTAGGAAAGCGAAGGACAACCTTTTTTGGACCAACATAACACCTATAATACATCTATCGCTCCTCTCCCAACCTTTACTTGTTAGCTCATTTGGCAAGAGCGTCGTGTCAGTAGTACGAAGGGTGCCGGTTCGAATATCCGGCCAAGCGCACATTTCTCAAATACACGTGCAATGGCCATCTCTAGGGAAAGATTAATAAATATATAGTATACCTCCTTGTCTACTGGAGTACCACAGCAGCCAGCAAACTCCCGCTGTGCCCAAAATGGATTAACCCAACAATGCTGCCATTTCAAAACACGGAATTTACTTCGCATTTCCAAGAAAATCGATGACCGTTAGAAACATCACCACATCATACTTGTCATATGTCTAACTGGTCCCCTTCTATACACCCGAAACCGTTCAACACAAAAACTTCTAACCGGTCACATATATTTTTGTTTTAAAAACCTTAATAATTAAACCCGAAGATCAAATTTCCACAGACGCCTACCAAAAGTCGGTTGAAGAGACTCTTCTTTGAACAATGACACTCATAACAATAGCTCAGCGGGAAGTTGTCGGCTGCTGTGCTGGATTACTAAGTAGTTAAAATATCTCATATTTTTCTATTTACGTCTTTCAATCGCTACATTTTTTCGTTCATATTGATGTAAATGTCGAAATATGATTACCAATCATAACGCTTGCTAGTTACCGAACTTCCTTGATAAGTTTTGTATAAATTATATCAATTATAAAACGGGCAAAGCACTTTTAAGGAAAATCATTTTAATTTACTCTCTGCTGGGTTATAAGGATATGCCCCCTTTTGGTTATTATGAAAGTTTCCATGTGCGAAATACAAGATCATCCCCATTGGTAGATACCCTGTTGTAACAAGTACGGGACCGCAAGAATGTGACAACTATCCGAGTATTTATGGCAAGAATAAAATGTTTTTGTATTTGGACAGAACCTTGCAATAGGATCCTGGAGGTGCAAGCGCTGAGTGTCCTATAGTTAAGACACAAAAGTCGCGAAACTTCTTCTCAAATCAATCGCGTGCTTTTGTAATGTTTACAGCAACCATTATCTCATCCCTTATTCCCAAAAATCTTATCTTGTTCAACAGAATTTTAATAGAGCTGTCTCTATATTCTAAAGTGGCCTGATTAAGGTGGTACGAAAAATGAATGAAAATAAAGATAATTTAAATATTGAAATGTAAAAAAAATCTAACTTTAGCAAATGTAATAAGCAAAGATTTTCAGAATTTATCATCAAGGTAATAAACACACTTTGAAGCAGTGTTTGAAAATGAACAAACAATTACCAACGAAAAAACAACAACTTGATCGTTATCAATTGGCTTTTAGCAGACAACGGATATCCAATTTCACGCTATATTGCTCCCCGTCCAAAACAGGTAACTGGTTGCAATTGGCCTGGAGATAATTGCCCTTGAATTAGAGATCTCTTTACAATGTGACTTGAATTTAAAAACAGATTTGCACCTGGTAAGAAAAATTTTGTAATGGATATTCATATTTATATTTTATAAACATCTCCGAAAACTTTGTTTTCCATCGTCTTGTCATTGTCCATCTGGAATTATTTACTTTGTAGATGGGGCAACCCAATCGCATTTATGGCAGTAGTTAAGATTTTTGAGAAGTGGACTTTCTAATTCCTTTCACAATTATTGATTCCTTTTGCGATACGTATTATCAGGGCGTAAAACCAGACCTTGCAAATGGGGGGGGGGCAGAAGGGGTGCCAGGCATTTTGAGGGGGCTTATTTTTGGGGGTCCTTCTCCATAGAACACTGTACAAAACGCAGTTCATTGGTGGGGGCGAGGGGGGGGGGGGGCAAGGGTTTCCGTTTTGGGGGGGGCTGCGCCCCCCTGCCCCCCCCCCCCCCTCCTGGTTACGCCACTTGGGCTATTATTGATTAGAAATTGTGGTTATTCAATTGATCTTACCATTTTTCCCTTTAACTTTATATTTAATCGGGACAGAGGGCAATTAGACCTAAAATATGCGAAATGTTCCTAAATTGAATGACATTGCAGCACAACCCTAATTCCATAACACTAGGATGCATCTATGAGAATAACCAAATCATCGATACATTTCAATTTCACATGAAAAAACACTGAAAAATAGTAACCGCGCGAACATTCATTTCCATGCTAAAGGTGTTAAATTCATTTGCATGCACGTTTATGAAGGTGAAGGCCCTGTTCTACTATCATGACTAGAAATTTCGTTTTTAGCTCAAGGGGAGCTAAATTAACCTGTTCAGCTGCCCTGGTTCCCTACTGTGAGTAGATGTTAAAGAGGGTTGAGTAGAAGATCTTTTTGGTAATAGTTACGTGATTTGATGAATTAAGAACAAGTTGCCCAACCAATAGGTGGATCCTGAATTTCCATTGCCCGTTTTCACCATGCAAATTTAACTAATTAAGTGACACAGTGAAATATTAAAAATTTCAGGCTAGAAGAGATACGCATTATCGTACATGGAGTGCACTGAAATTTTATTTTTACAATTTTATTATATCAATTATAAAACTGGGAAAAAAGCACGTTTTAAGGAAAGTCATTTTATTTACTATGCGATGGTTTTTTAATAAAGGAACTCTCCGCCCTTTTTGGTTAATTAGTGAAAGTGTTTCCATGTGCGAAATACCCTTGGTGTATCAGTACGGGACGCAAAGAATGTGGAACTATCCAAGTATTTAATGGCAAGAATAAAATGGTGAAATTAATACGTATTTATAGACAAAACCTTGCATAAAGGATCCTTTGAAGGAGAGGCAAGCGCGGAAGTGATCTATAGGTTTAGCACAAAAGTCGCGTAACTTGCTGTCTTCAATCAATCGCTGTGCTTTTGTCAGGTTTACAAGCAACCATTATCGGCTCATCTTATCCAAAAATCTTATATCTTGTTTCAACTAGGATGTTCAATAGAGCTGTCCTCTATGTCCTATAATGCCTGATGTTAAGGTGGTACGAAAATGATGAAAATAAAGATAATTTACAGATTGAAAATGTAAAAAAATGCTAAATTTAGCAAATGTAATAAGCAAAGATTTATCAGATTTATCATCAAGGTAATAAACACACTTTGAAGCAGTGTTTGAAATGAACAAACAATTACCAACGAAAAAACAACAACTTTGATCGTTATCAATTGGCTTTTAGCAGACAACGGATATCCAATTTCACGCTATATTTGCTCCCCGTCCAAAACAGGTAACTGGTTGCAATTGGCCTGGAGATAATTGCACTCTTGAAGTAGAGTATCTCTTTACAATGTGACTTGAATTTAAAAACTCAGATTTGCACCTGGTGAAAAGGAAAATTGTGTAATTGGATATTAAGAGTTATATTTTATAACATCTCCGAAAACTTTGTTTTCATCGTCTTGTCATTGTCATCTGGAAATTATTTACATTTGTAGATGGGGCAACCCAATCGCATTTATGGCAGTAGATTAAGATGTTTGAAAGTGGACGTTCTAATTCCTTTCACAATTATTGATTCCTTTTGCGATAACGTATTATCAGTGCGTAACCAGACCTTTGCAAATGGGGGGGGGGGGGCAGAAGGGGTGCCAAGACATTTTTTGAGGGGGGCTTATTTGGGTCCTTCTCCATAGGGACACTGTACAAAAAAGTCAGTTCATTTGGGGGGGCGAGCGGGGGGCAAGGGTTTCGTTGGGGGGGGCTTCCGCCCCCTGCCCCCCCCCCCCCCCCGCTGGTTACGCCCACTGCGTAGTATTGATTAGAAATTGTGGTTATTCAATTGACCTTACATTATTTTTTCCCTGAGAACTTTTATATTAAATTGGGGACAGAGGCAATGAGACCTAAAAATATGCTAATGTTCCTAAATTTAATGACAGTGCAGCTACAACCTGAATGCCATAACACTAGGATGCACTATGAGAATAACCTCATCGGATACATGCAATTTCACAGTGAAAATCTGAAAAATAGTAACCGCGCGACTTAATTTCCATGCTAAAGTTAAATTCATTTGCATGCACGTTTATGAAGGTGAAGGCCCTGTTCTACTATCATGACTATAAATTTCGTTTTTAGCTCAAGGGGAGCTAAATTAACCTGTTCAGCTGCCCTGGTTCCCTACTGTGAGTAGATTTTAAGAGGGTTGAGTAGAAGATCTGTTTGTAATGTATACGTGATTTGTGAATTAAGAACAAAGTTGCCCAACCAATAGGTGGATCCTGAATTTCCATTGCCCGTTGCAACCAGGCAAATTTAACTAATTAAATGACACAGTGAAATATTAAAAATATTCAGGCTTAGAAGAGATACGCATTATAGTGCATGGAGTGCACTGAATTTTATTTTTACAAACTTTTCTATTGAAATGAAATGAGTTGATCCATCATTTTCTAAATCCGAGAAGCGGAAGTTGAGCTGTATCAACCCTTGATCCACGTTAGATCTGGAAGGTAATCTAAGTCCGGATGTAACGAGAGCATGCAATACCCGAAGTCGCTATTAGCAAGTGAAACTCCTGTAATCGAAACTTCGTCATACCATTCAGTAAATGTCAAACATCCATGCGATGAATGCATCAACTGTTTAATTTGGTTTCGTCCTTGCAAATTAGCACGATTTGCCCGACATTTGGGATTGCACTACACAGATAGTTTGAAGATAGAGATCATTTCATAACAATCAAGCATTATCGCACCAAGGTTGCACGACTTTGTTAACGCGAGAGAATATTACCAAATATTACCATTGCAATTCCATTATTACGATTTCTATCTGATTATAGGATTGAGAGTGGGAGCGTGCCTGGATAAGGAAATAGTTAGTCTTGTTCAAGGCGCTCTACCAACTTCATTCATTGGTTGACACGTCTGATATAAATAATGTCTTCATATAAGGAGTGGAGCATATCCCCCTCCCTAAAACAAAAAAAAATGGAAATAATTTACACCTAATTTCAGGTCTCCAATTTCACCTTGCCTATGTTCCGTGCTTCCACTAGCGAGGTAAATAAGTTCAACTCAGGCGGAGCGCCTTCTTCAGTCTGTCAGGATTTTTCTGCATTTGCAAAAAAAAATTGATAGGGGTTTTATACAGGGAAGGTCAAAGCCACAGAGCAATGTAATCAAGGCTGTCGCTCTGAGTAGCACAACCACTGCACCTGACCACAACAGGTGTTGTGGTTTTATACTAGGATAGTAGGATCCTGGATACAAGCCAGTGTGCACAACAGACCCACCCCCAGGGGAGTGAAAAAAACCATTTTTTTGTGTTGTGTTTGTTTATTTAATGTTTCTCTACACAGGGTAGCCCTAAGAAATACTAAAGCGCTGATTTTAAAACTGAAAATACAATGTTCACAATAATGGAAAATAAATGTTAATTATGCAGTACAGTGTGAAAAATAACAAGTGTGTCGGTTCTTAGCAAACAGCCTTGGTCAAGGCAAGGAAATAGTGAGTTCATAATTACTTTGCTAGATATTGGTTTGTGGTAGAGCTTACTTGAGACTGAATACAAAGAGTCGAGAGCCAATTACCATAGAGCAAAAGGAAATAGAGGATGTTGAAAAGTTAACTCACCTCGGGGCAACAGTCAGCAATTCTGGTGGTACAGGAGAGGATATGAGACAAAGAATAGGAAAAAGCTTGAAGTGCCTTTAACAAGGATCAAAAAACTGATTCCTTATTTTGATCTTATGAGCCACACCAATAATTGCACCATTTTTCATCCAAATCGGAGCAACTTAAATATTGACCCTTGTACAAATGAATTGGACCTTTTTTATGATTTTGCTGTTTTTGTCTATACTCTTAAAATTTACATTGTAGATAGTACCAAATAACATTCATGAATCCTTGTGGTTGTGACAAATAACTGGTATACCGTAAGCACTATTGGGACAGTTTAAAAAAAATTTGACCCCGTAAAACCTGTCTTGGCCCCTCTACTTAGGCACCATTTGGCGACACACTTAGAACTTATGTTTGAAGGGGTTCCTGCCAGTCTGTCAATCACTCAAACCTTTTGTACTTGAGATGTGTTACAAAATGTGCTAGCTTCCGGGGCTATCTGGATATAGGTATTGTCACCAATTTCAAAACATCTGTGTTGCTCACAAGCCGAGATAAAGGACAATGTGTAAAGACCAATGACGCATGACGGTCATTTTGAAATTCAAGATGGCGGCTAAAACAAAATAGCTGCCACTAATATGATGAAAAATGTACGCTACGAGATTCAAAATGTGAATCAAAGGTCTAGCGTGATGTAGGAAGCTGCTTTGTTGGAGTACAACAATATCCAGAAAGTCCAATGTGTCCTATATACGTCTCACTCAGAGGCATCCTGCGAGTCACATTTAGCGTATACAAATACTACGCGGTTTAGGGAAAATAGGGCACACTATTTTCACGAGATTAAAAATGTGAATCAAAAGTCTAGCGTAATGCAGGAACCTACACTGTAAACAAAATACTGTAAATTTATAGGAAAATCCTGGCAGCAATTCTGCCAACAAATTACCGTAAAAATTACAGCATACTGTAAAAATTAATTTAATCATAACATATAAAAACATATATATTTGGTGAATTATTATAGAGATTGTAAATGGTGGAGAATAAAAAAAGCACTGACGAACACCCTAACTTTGTAGGCCTATCAACAAATTTTTACGGTGCATATACTGTAAAATTTACAGTTTGTTGTAAAATATATTACATCACACTGTAAAATATACAGTAAATTTGAACGAAAACCTGTAATTGTACGGGATTTTGTTGGCAGAATTGCTGCCAGTATTTTCCTGTAAAATTTACAGTATTTTTTTGCTGTCAATTTTAGTACTTAATCGTATAATTGAAAATTCATAATTTGTATAATAATGTTGATGCTCATTATAATTCGAATAAAGGCTCCACTTTTAAATTGAGTCATTATAGGCCTGGAAACTGAACATAAAATTTACAGTATTTTGCTGTATTTCCAAATTACAGTCAAATACTGTAAGTTTTTTACAGTATTTTACTGTAAATTACGCTGTAATTTTTTACAGTGTACCTTGTTGAAGTATAAAATATCCAGAAAGCCCAATGTGCCCTACATCTCAGCCCTGATTAAAATTTGTTTTATTGTCCCTCACTCTGGAGACGAGTTTGTAGGGAACCAGTAAGAGGAATTAGCCAATGAATTAGCATGATTCTGTTTATGAATATTCATGAGGTGGAGTAATTTCTATCACTCCTCAAGACCCGTAGCCAGTACCTGGAGAAAACAATGTGCCCTATATTCCCTCCATGTAGCATTGTATAATTGTTGAAATTGCTTACTATAATAGCAATCGATGAAAAATTACATCGGCTTGTCCCGTATGCCCTATTTAAGTCGAAAATCGCTGTTTTAACCACATCAGATACTATTTATATAACCTAAATATAAAGCTTATTTTATTACCTGTCGAGTGGCATGGATTTGCCTGCCACCCTAGTTTATATAAGTTGAAATATTGTTTTTATCACTGTTTCATCCAGATGAAAATTAAATATCTTATTAACCCTAACGTCCTTTTGGTTTCTAGCCTATCTCCAGAGAGGAAGGGGTAAAGGATAGATGCTAAAGAGAACACAATATAAATCGCCGTGCGGGATTCGAACCCGGGGGCCTCCGCATACACCATTCACCATGAGCAGGGGGCAAGACCACGAGGGAGACGCTGGCCCGGCCAGCGCTTTCGTGCCCACATAGAAGTGTTGGTACGATGACGTCATCGCATCTTTTTGGACTTAGTGTATTTTCCTAACCTCAGCTCATTGAGTTCTAGTGGGTTTGGTAGTGATAGGGTTAAAAGGATATTTAGCTAAAACAAACTCAAAGCTATTCAACGTAATTCGCAGAATACATTCTGTTATTTAAAAGAGTCGAATTCAATGATATTGGATCTTCACGTCACTTTTATTTGGTTTTATTTTCGTCGAAAGTCCTAACCATTAAACAAGAAGTGTCTACTTGAAATTCAATATAGATATAACACATTGGTCTTAGAGGTAGCACGAATTTACTTGTATTGGCGAAATATGTGATATATTTCAATAACTCTATGTGGAACGGGCTCCAAGACTAAATCACTATGGTTTAGACACAGCATAAACAAGAAATATTATGATCAACCAGTTACACCTCAATGAAACTTACACATAAAAAGAAAGGCTGATTGTTTCTATAATGTTGTATTTTTTGTCGTGTTGTGACATTAGCGACCCTGGGTCACTAGTGACCTGATGAATTCATCAGACTGTACGGAATAAACTCGCTAATTGGTCCCCACAACCCGTTTTTTTTCTACGATGCAAAATACTCCATCATGATAGATGCAGTAGTTACCCTTGCAGCAACAGCATCATACAGTAGCATCATCATCATCGTCGTCCGTCACCGTCACCATCACCGCCATCGTCAACACAACCACAATCACCACCACCCACCAACACCACTGACTTTCGCCATACTGGAAAAGAAACCCTTAAAGTAGCAATCTTTTTGAAGATTCATGATCAACCTTCCCCGGTGATCTATTGGTCGTGTTGATCGTTGTACCTCGTTTGAACATAATCTTTTGTTGACCAATCAATAACACTCTGACCACTTCATAAAAGTAAGGTCTTGATCCATAAGTTGGTTTGGTGTATCAATGAATCAGTTCCCGTAGGATTTTGGTGCTAAAGTTGATTTTCTTGATGTTTTCATTTCAAGTAGGGACCAAACAGTCAGAAAATGATGGGGTGCAAATTTTCGGACTGCTTCCCCCTGCCAATCAAGGGGGAAATGTTACACAAGGGAAAATTTAAAAATCGAGGTCAAATTGGTGTTTTAATGTACATTAACATGTTTCTGTCTCCTTATAAGGATTAGAAAAAGATATATTTGGCCTATGTTCCGACCATATAGTAAAAGCGCTTAGCCCCATAATGGTTCAAGTCTCCTGGGTAAATTTACCCAAGCTCAGATTTTTGAAACTGGTGATAAGTGTTTTGTATTGTCTCCCAGGATCCCAAAATGTCTTTTTTACAGTGTGTGACATTTGGGTGGTAATTACATAACAAAAATGTCGCAAGGGTCTACATGGTCTATGGTGTCACCATGGATGTCGCAATGGTGCTATCAAAAGTCAATTAAATCATTTTCTGTTTCAGTAGTACACAAGAATCATTTGACACCACTTCAAACAACATCGGAGCATTTACCCCCAGGTGACCTTGAACCATTTATGGGGCTATATACGCTTTAACTAAAGTTTGAAACTAGGCAAATGTATACTTTTCTAATCCTTGATGACGATACGACGCGTTATTGTAACATTAAAACCCATTTGACTTGATTTTAAAGTTTTCCCTGTACTAACATTTGCCCCCTTTTAAGAAGGGGGCATCAGTGGGAAAATTTGCACCCAGCATTTTCCTGACAGTTAGGTCCTATTGAAACCAACAGCAACAAAATCATTTTAGCAATGAAAATGGCCTACGGGAATACCACCAACCCACACTAAATACCTTACCAAAATCCAAACTCGGTGTAGAAGTAATTAAGTCGGCCGTACTCATAGTCCAGCTATAAAGTAAAGAAATATGACCTCGATTCAGTTGACGCTTCACCAACATTAAGTTTCACGCTTTATTACGTTGTCGTCTCTGGAGCCCGACTTTTGGCTCCCGGCGGACTATAATTACTTCCACCGGATTTGTTTTAAAAATTATCAAAAGTTCACGTAAAGATGAGCAGTTTCCCGTTTTGTTGATTCCAATGGAAAGCTTATCTGTTACACATTTCACACTGGGCCAAAGTATTGGCAACATTCAGAAACGAATTTCATAATCACCAATTGATTTCAAATATACCATGGATTCTTGACCATCACTACGTATTTAATTCCAAAGTTGTGTTTTTTCACTACGATGTTATTCCTCACAATCCAATATAGTGAACAAACGTTTGATTTTTATGAGTGCCACGTTCCCTAAATATGGCGGATAAAAGGACATCAAACGATAACTTGTCGATTGCACTCCAGAAGAAATACAGACACACCAAAGATATGGCTTCAAAACAGCCACTTAATGGATTGTTCGGGTTCATTACGGTTTACTTAAAATGTTTTAGGGAGAAAATCATAGGGGTTATGTGGACGAAACGAGATAAAGTCCATTGAGACAGTGTTCTTCGAAATATTTGAGAAATCCGAAGACACCTGAAATGCAATTCTAATGATAACTCACGTGGTTTACGTAAATCATGTGTAAACTACGCGTTCACATTACATGACAAACAGTACAATGTCATCTATGTACAAGTGTGTTTTAAGGTTATCACGTGACCTCATTCTTGCCATTAATTTCCCGAGTCCAACGGTGTGAACGTGCTCCAATCCTTTAATTGACATTATCTCATTTCCGGTCCATACAACCACCTCAATTTTCGCCCTAAACATTTATAGTAGACCCTGACAAACTCGCAAAGTCATTTAGCGACTTTTTGGCAGCCATTTGTGACGTTCCTCTACCTGTATCATTCTGGAGTACAATCGGCAAGTATTATTAGCCAGCTTCTTTAATGCGCCATATTAAGGGATAAGAAATCAAATTAAACGTTTGTCGTACGACTTGTTTGGGACATCATCTCTTAACCACCCACTTTGACAATACTTACTACTGGTAGCAATAACTCCTATACAATTTTAATCATTTGTGAATATAACTTGTTTTTTTTTTGTTTCTGCATGTTGCAATACTTTTGGCCAGTGTGTGTAGTTCGACAAGAGAAAGGCTCAAGATACTAGTACGTGGCTAAGAGGGATAATAATGCACCAAATGTCCTTTGTCCTTAAAACTTTTCCCGCTAACATGAAATTCTTTTATTTAAATAACTGTAAGCTCACTATACGTTTTTGTAATGATATTTCTGACCTGGAGTGTAAATGTTATTTTTCAGGTGATTCGAGATACAATGTATCGCCTCGCACGACAACTTATACCCTTTTAGAAAGTTATTTTGGGTGTGGAAAAACGCTGATATTTTCCCTGATCAAGGAAAAAACGAATGAGCACGAAATGCCCAAAGGGAAAGGGAAATATACAGTAAGCGAGAAAGATGGGAAAGAAAAGTACATAGAGAAAGATGGAAAGGCGGGAAAGGGCGATGTAAAAGATGAGAGAGAAAAAGAGAGTCTATTTTTCACTGAATAACTAAATTTATATGTCGACAAACGGGTTTGTCTGTGATTTTCAATACCGAAAATTAGTTTCATCAAATGATAAACTGGATTTAACATCCAAAAAGTTTTTATCTACAACAAAGCTTATCGACATTTCTGAACACATCGCTTCTATAACCCAAAAACTCGAGAACTTTTGTTGCCTAGGTTAATTCAGAGTATGCTCCTGAAATGCCAGACAGATTAAATTTTTGACGCCAATGGAAATAGATGATAAAGAATTCTCACACTGATTCCCGTCTGGCCTGGCCCACGTTCCAGTACTCATCATAAATTATATCAGGCCTTTAAAGCTATTTTTGGAAAATAAAGAAGGTAATCGGATCTCTATTTTTTATTAGTAGGAATGAAGTGGAAATATTTACTTGTCAAATTACGATGCAATCATACTTCCCCAATTGAGCAAACATATTACAGCCCCTCAGTGCAATGCCACTCACGTAATGCCTAGAAAAATTGTAAATCCCCCCTCATGTGTTACCAAAGATATAAAAGAATGAGAATATTGTTTGAAACAGCTGAAATAATTATTTTGATACGCCTGTAGGTAAGTTCTAAATTCTGCGATTTAAAACAAAGGAAGAGTAACGATGAAATAAGGTTTCTGTAAACTCGTAACTGTTAGAATTGGAGCAAACCTTTCGAAGGTTGATTATCTTATGAGCAGTCATATTTAGTCCCTTCGACAGGATGGTATCTCAATCAGTATCTAGATTGCAGACAATTTAAAGGGTAAATAATGCCATTGCACATTTATTCGCCCCTTTAATAACAACTTTTTCCTTGTTTGCGAGTTAAACAGTGCATGAAATTCCATCTTACGTCATTTTTGTTGAAATTGTAGTATTTACATAGCAGTTAAAACTTAAAGTGTTTACTCTTCAAGAAAATGAGTATCTAAGGGCCAAAATAGAGTGAAGAGTGACTTTGGCGCTAAACTCGCTTTCAACAGTGTTACGGTCTACCTTGACCAAGGCCAAAACCTCCTCAAAACTACGGATTCAACTCCTGAAAAACTAGACAATACAATGTGAACTTGATTACAAATTTTAAAACAAAGTATTTATTATTTTACTTGTGTGTCTAAATAGCAATGTTAAATCAAACATAAATTAGGTATCATCAATAATCAAGATTATCTATAATAAAGTTGTTTTTAATTTATGAAATTAATAACTTCTACCTGGAGTGGTGCGCGACGGGGTTGCAGCGAGATTACAATTAAGATGCGGAACTTGCAAAGAGTCCTGGCTAATATATCCAGCATAAACTTCACTTTCCAGTAGTGGGACGTGTCCACGGTGAAGAAAGAAAACCAGCTCCTAATGACTTAATGACTCCCGAAGCTTGGAGGGCGACTAAATATAAAGCCAAAGTGGTAGCTTGTTTTATCCCTGGATAACTCAGAGGCCACGGATATAAAACCGAACACGGCTACACAAACGGACAAAAAACTGCTGGAGGGGGAGGTGAGACTACTATGACAATGTCCACTACAGAAGAATTATTTTGACGGCGATTATTGTCGCTGTCAACTTGAAGCAAATAGGTGTCACATACTCTACTAATTAACTGGAGTTAGATGTTGCAATACTCTGCTAATAACTCTTGGAGCCACGATGGTATGAAAACTCTCTTGGAGTAATGATGTTGTGATGTACTCTGCTGATCTTCTCTCACCAGGGCTTTATATATCCTCTAAACAATACTAGAAGGATGATAGTCTCTCTATATGAGTCATTTGCTAAATATAGTCCATTACGTCATAACTCTGGAAATGCCTCTACCCTTCCACATGTACTGTATAGATGTAGGATCTCATAGCAGCTACTCACAGACGTGTAATTATACAGCAGTGCGCCACCTCTGGCCAGACTCCTACCACGTGAGTGGATCTCCTGAATCCAGAACTTTCTACTGAAATCCCTAAGGTTCTAGACGCTTCTCGGTTTTCGGTTTTCTTCTGAGATCTTCTGTTTCATTCTATTTGCTTTACACACACCAGTTATGCACACAACCAGGTAATTTTGTATTACATTATAGATTAATTTAAAATATTTTAGTGCTAATTTATGACTTAATCTTACTCAAAGTAAAAATAATATTCATTGCTAATCCTTGGGGTCTGTAACACCTCCCCCTTGAAGAAAGAAAAGTTTGATTTGAAAAGCAAAACTTTAGTAACCTATTTAAGGCTCTCACTATTCTTAAAATCCTATACATAACTTATACAATGGAACTTTCTTTTTAAAAGCTTACTTGTTCTGATTAACTACACTAGTCTGGAGAAGTGGCATCAGCATCACATATCTGTCCTTTGATGTGTTCTGATGTCTAGGGTGTACTCTTGCAAGGTCAAACTCCAACTCACCAGCCTTATGATTCTTTGTTTTTTTCATCCTGTGGATGAAGGGGAGGGGGTTGTTGTGATCTGTGAAAACAATCACTGGGCTGCACTGTGGTCCCAAATATACATCAAAATGCCCTAATGCCAAATCAGAGCAAGACACTCCTTCTCAATAGTGGGGAATTTCTTTGGGCCTTGTTTAAAACTTCTTGGAGAAATAGGGTGGTCTATCCGTCTTCTCCTTCTTGCATATAAGAACTCACCAAACCAGATGTCACTGGCATCTATGGCCAACTTGGAATTGTTCTGAAAGTATGGTGTAATCAGAATGGTTCACTAATCAGTATGGCTTGATTTTATGGAAAAACTTAATTTACATTCCTGCGGACCCCACACTTATTTGACGTCTGTTGGTCTAGCAAATTGTCAAAGGACTGGCAATAATTGAAAAGTTTGGACAAACCCTCTGTAATATCCAGCCATTACCTAAGAAATCTCTGAAGTTCTTTTTCCCCTAGACTAGGGTGTGGGAACTTCTCAATTGCTTCAACTTTAGCCTTAACAGGCTGACCGTGCCTTCTTTTAACCTACTACATGGCCCTAAATAATGACATTGGCATGGCAAAAACTCACTCTTGACTAAATTGACTGCAATTTGTTTGCAGAAAAGTTGAACAAGCGTGGAGCTGTCAAGGTGTTGTCCAGACTGGAATGTACACAATCAAATCATCACATATGCTTCACAGCCGTCTTCTATTACCATTCTTTGGGGGAAGGTTGCCGGGCGTTTTTCATACCGAAAGAGTAACCCGGATACTGCCAAAAGCCCATCGGCGTGCAAAAATGCCGAAATTTCTTGCGCACACAGTAAGGGGAACCTGCCAAGACCCCTTTAAAAGGTCAAACTTGCTGACATACTTTGGATTGCCAATTTTGTCAATACAATCATCCTGAATACCGAGGTATTGGAAATGAATCAGTCTTGGAACATGATTACCCTTATGAAGTCTGTAC
Source organism: Ophioderma brevispina (assembly GCA_023653785.1). Classification (NCBI taxonomy): domain Eukaryota; kingdom Metazoa; phylum Echinodermata; class Ophiuroidea; order Amphilepidida; family Ophiodermatidae; genus Ophioderma; species Ophioderma brevispina. The sequence continues at coordinate 21,768 of JAMKCH010018626.1, forward strand.
AAACCTAACGGAAAAACCACAGGTTTTGGAAACCAAAATACATGGGGAACTCCATTCACTTTGCTTATGCAATTATATGTTTGCCAAACATGTACTATATTCTCTTTGTGAGATGTTCTTCTTTCATAGGATTTACTCTGTAAGGGCGCTGTTTTATTGGTGCACAACCACCCACATCAAATCAGGGTAAGCGCTAGCAGTGGTTATACTAGGGAACATCAGGAAAAAATGCCTCAAACTCATGAATTCAACTGCTTGATTTCACACTGGTGATTTCTGAAAGATGGCCTCCTGTTTTGTATCCAAAATCTGTGAGTACATTCTGAATTTTGCAACTTGACTGGATAGTCATGCTGCTTGTAATCATTGTTTGCATTATTTACAACTTCAGATTCATGCTTGTATTCATGTACTTTCTCAGTTGACTACAAGAGCCACACTGGTTTTCAATGCCATCTCAGTCTACATAACATACTCCTCAGCATATTTACCATATGGCATAATTGCCTACTTTTACGTCTATCTGGCGTTTGCGTTTTGACTATGTAGTCAAACTTTATTTACCTGTGACTCTACTGTATAGGGACCATGGTCTCTGGCCGGCAGTGGATGCGTCAGGGAGTCGGAAAACAAGAAGAACACTTGGGCTCTGGCTTAAAGACCATACTCTTGGATCTGATCATACCAATTCTTCATTTTGGTTCGGGGGATTGCTTCAAATTCTCCCTGGCAACTTCATTTGCCCTATTGAGCCGATACTTACATTGGAAAACATAGTCCAAAAAGGTGGTGTAAGTTTCATCATTCAGCCATTTCTACTTTAGGAGTTTCAAGGGACCACGAACTGTACGTCCGAAAAATAACTCAAATGGACTGAAACCTCGGGTTTCCTGAACTGATCCCTTGCAGCAAACAATAAAAGTGAACTCCCTCATCCCAGTCCTTCTCAAATTCCAAACAGTAAGTCTTAATCATATTCTTAGAGTTGGGTGGAAATCTTCCAAGGTTCCTTGGACCGGCATGGTAAGCACTGGACAGATACTGTTATATCCCTATCTCATACATCACTTGCTGATGAAATAGGCCAGATGTAAAAATGTGACCCCTCTGATCTGACTGAATGGACCGTAGTCGCCCTAAAAGAGTGAAAAACTTGGTTCAAAGCCTTCATACGGTTTTAGCCTTAATATTCATCAGGGTATGGCTTCAGGAAACCTGGTTAGAGGCACACTGATAGTCAATAGGTACTATTTACCCGACTTATTCCTAGGGGGAGGTCCTACACAGTCAAATATGACCCTTACTAAATGGCTCTCGGAATGCCGGTATCGGTTTCCGAGGAGCGGGCCGGAATGTCCTGATTAGGCTTGCCACAGACTTGAAACAAGTATGGAAAGACCTACAGTATTCAGAAAACATCCTTACGAAGTGTAGGCCACCAAAATCCTATCATGTGTATTCTTGACTCTTGAATCCTGCCATAGGAATTCTGGGCAAGGACTGATGACCTCCCTGTGATAAAAACCTGTGGGACAACGACTGATGGAAACTTCACTCATCGTGTGCCGGAGCACAGGGTGGGCCTCCATGTCCTCATCCGACAACCATTGTGGTGTAAAAACACAAAAGGAAAAGTCCTCAGACTCTTGCAGGGTGACTGCCTTTGACTAAGATTCTTGAGCGCAGATCATTCTCCTGTGCAAGAAACTAACTTATTATGACTCTCTAAGGGATATCATGATCATCCCCACTATGCACCTTGCTCGGGCCAGACTCTTGTTTGGAGAAACCTATCTTCCCCTGAAGAGGGAAGTTGACCTGGTTTCATTCTAATTTTGTTATGAACGTTTGTCCCTTAAAATCTAAATTTGAGGAACAAGGTCGTCCTCCTTCCTATCACTATTGGCTTCAAGAATGGCTTTCTAGTCCAACTCCTAGTAACCCTGCACAGGCTGGATAAAACCTGTACTATCTTATCCTCACTATCTAATTCTGTGCAGGGATTGTGGGTAAAACCAATTGTTTCGGTATGTACTTCCGCCTCCTGCCAGAAATTCAAGTCCCTAATAACATTGAAACACACCTTTGACTGGAAGTTCAGGCCTTACTCTTACTATACTATGACTGTACTGAGACCAAATTCAGACTTCAAATTCACCTGGTGAAGGGGACACTAATACCATCCATACCTATACCTTGGATCAAAGCATTATCACCGGGAGCTGACTTCACTAAAGGGGCAATGACCCCTCCAAAATTACTGAATGGGCACAGAATGTGTCAACGCAGATCTTTATAGGTTTTGGATCAACTTTGTCACCATTCAGCGACACTAAACCTCCAAAACAAAGGTCAAAGTCTTCCCTAACTTTCTCCAACTCAGCATCTTTCTGTTTAATAGCTGGGAATTACGTGTGCTCTAAGGGACACAGCACCAACCTGTGGGGGCAGACTTATGACTCATTGCCATACGCTTTCCCATCAATTTCCAACAGCTTGCCATAACATGACCTGAATCTTTGACAATTATGTGCCGTTTATATCTGACTTCTTAAAACCATTCCCTTGACTTTGGTTTGGTACTAGAGGACCCGTATTCCCCTGACTGGAGGAACTGAATGGACTGTATCCCTGCTTTAGTAGTACCATGAATTTGGAATGATCTACCTTGGTAAGGCCTATTTGAATTAAATTCTGGAATTCTGACTGACTTACTAGCCCACCCATCTATTGCTGGAACTCAACTTATGTGTGAGAGCGAATCATCTGCTATTGTGATGCATTTTCAAATCTTTGATATCGCGTTCATCCAAATGAGTTTTTATGTCAGCATGAATGCACTGTTTGAATGCTCAATTAAAAACCAACTGCCTAAGTGATTGAGTCTTGTTTCACTTCCTTGGACGTGAGCCACCTATCCAAACATTTGTTCTTGAAACTCTAGCAAAATCGACATGAGTTTGGGAGTGATCTGCAAGTTTTTCGCACTCCGAAATTGTTGCCTATACGCCTCGGGCACTAACTCATAGGCCTTAAGAATAAGACTGCTTTATACTTCATAATAAACCGCACTGCTCATTGCTAGGGATTGAGGAGATCTCTCTAGCTTTCCCATTAAACACAGTTCTGAAAGCATGGTGTCCATCCATTGCTCTTTAGGCCACTTAATGCTTTCGGCAATCTTCTCGAAGTGCTAAAAAATACTTGTCAAATCTGTTTCCCTAAATGTTGCAACTAATTTGATGTTCCTAGTGGTATCAAAACCTGAATGTGAGGAGGAGCCTGCTATTGTGCCTTTTTAAACTTTCTGTTTAAGTTTGTTTGGCTTCCATTTCTGCCAACTTCATTCTTTCTTCCATTGGAATCTGTCTTCTTTTTCTGTTTGTTTCCATTTTGCAATTGCATCTAGTCTTGTTGTTTTAGTGCCTGTTCTAATTCAAATCGTCTTGTCTTATTTATTTTAATTGTGTGGCTAAATCAATCTCAATCAAACATCAATTAGGAATCATCAATAATCAAAGTAGATTTATCTATAATAAGTTGGTAATGTATGAACTACTAAACTTACAACCTGGTGTTGTGCCGCGAACGCGGGCTGCAGCGAGCTTACAATTACGATGCCGAAATTGCAAAGAGTCCTGGCGATATTTCCAGCATAAAACTTCACTTTTCCCGTAGTGGGACGTGTCCACGGGAGGACTTGTTCCTGACTGAAGAAAACGAGCTCCTAATGACTCCCGAACCTTGGAGGTCGACTATAAATATAAAGTCCAAAGTGCCGTAGCTTGTTTATCCTTGATAACTCACAGGCCACGGAATATAATAACGGAACATCGGCTCACAATCGGAACAAAACTGCCTGGAGATGAGACTACTATTTGACAATTGTCCTCTACAGAAGAAATATTGACTGCGATACTGTCGCTGTCAAAATTGAGAACTAGGTGTCACTATTTTACTCTTTACTAATAACGGGAGTGGAGTAAGATTGTTTGCAAACTCTGCTAATAACTTGGAGCACGACTGCGATGAAAACTCTCCTTGGGGTAATGATGTTGTGATACTCCGCCTATTCGTCTCTCACCAGGGCTTTATATCCTCTCAAACAATACTAAGAAGGATCTAGTCCGCTCGATATGAGTCATGTACTTAATTAGTCCATTACGTCATGACTGGAAATCCCTCTACCATTCCACATGTACTGTAGAGATTTGGGATCTCATAGCAACTACTCACTGACTGTGTAATTATACAGCAGTGCACCACCTATGGTCAGACTCCTACCACCTTGGGTTGACTCCTAGATCCAGAACTTTTAATGAAAATCCCAAGGTTTTTTCTAGACGCTTCTCGGTTTTCTGTTTTCTTCTGAGATTCTTCTGTTTCATTCTATTTGCCTTTACACACAAACCAGTTAGACCACAAACCAGGATATTTGTATTACATTTATTTAGATTAATTTACAATATTTTATGTGCTATTTATGACTTAATCTACTCAAAGGAAAATAATATTGCTAATTCTTGGGGTCTGTAACACAGTGAACATTTGCATTTCAGTTTTGATGAGAAATGGGAGTTAATCAAAACTTGTCCATTCATTTTTAAAAAACTAGTATTTTAGTATTTTAAATTTTTTATGATTTTATAAATCATTGATAGTAACTTTGACCAAAATATTTTAGGATAGTAAATTGACCAATAAATATTTCTGAATTACAGTAAATTTGACCAAAAATTTATATGAAGTTAAAAAAAACGATTCACTCCCATATAATTATCCTTTCGAGTGAAATTTCACTCTTTTGCATTTAAAGAGTCACCCCTTTATTGTGACCAAAAAACAGAAAAGGACAAACTAATAGCATCGAAATGTATTGCTAAGCACCTAATACCTGGGCTGCGCGGGGCTTTATGGTTTCGAACCCATCCCCCGAAAGTTTTGTTATATAACACGTAACAATCTATTGGGGCATTTCCTGATCACATCCTCGAGGCCTCGTCCTTCTGACGTGCAAAAATATTTTAAGGGTTTTCAAAGATTGAAGAAATTTTACAACTCTATTTTTGTCATTTTGAAATATGAAAAGTTAGAAATCCCATTTGCACGTTAGTTATTTTTTCCAATGTTTATTTCCTATAGCCGTGAGCAGTGGTTCGGTTGAATGGTGCTTTGGAATTCCAGCAAATTTGGGGTGTCCAAGATCGAAAGAAACAGCGGTATTTGGCCCCATCGCATTTTTTGTGGGGAATAATAACTAAAAAAAAATTTGGATTCATACAAATATACAAAATCTTTTGTGTTTGAGTACAATTTCACTGTTAACATACCAATTGAATTTTAATGTCATGTCGAACTATTCTCAGTTTTCCAAGAACCAGGGTGACACAACAAGCGGTACACTGAAAAAAAAGTCGTCTTGTCTTAGTACCGTGTTGGCAATTAGGGTTCAACAATAGAAATAAAGAAATTAGGGGAAACAATTAAAACTACATTCTTAACCCTCGTCTACCTGAGCCATTTTGTAAACAAAACACCTACGATGAGGGGAGAGTGGAGATGGTTACTTGCTTGTTTGTTGGGCCTCAGTGTTGGTTCTTTTTTTTAATTATATCAAGAAGCTTTAAAGCAATATTAGCCACATTTTTGAAGAGCGCCCCCAATTTTTCAAAATTTGATATTTTTACACAGTTACGTTGGAATGTCTAGGAAAACTATTACCTGCGATAGAGAATGGTAAAAAAAATACGTATTGATCATAAATAAGCGATTTTTGTAATTAAAAATGGGATCCCAGATTGGGACTTGACGGCAGAGTGGAAATGATACGTTTATATCCGTCCATGATTAAATAGTGCCACCTCGAGGAAAATAAACTCTAACTTGACTTGCCGGAACTATTAAAACAACTTAGGATGAGCGTAGACACGTACATGTCGCTATTTCCCGGCTATTTCACATTGGAAGGCCGTTTCCAGCAGCCGTTGAATTATATCGGGGATCCCCGATAATAATTATTCAGTACAAAATTCTTCGTTTGGTGACACATAGACCATTTTCGAGATAACCATTCCAGGTATAGTTTACTAGCCAGTTACCAATGCAACCGTGTAAAAATCTCAAATTTGTTGAAAAATTGGGGGCGCTCTTCAAAACATGTGCTCATGCTTTCAGTAAATGAGAGCATGTATCCGTTACCGTGATTCCCTCAGTAAAGCTTTCTGTTTACATGGACAGATGTCATAGTTAAAACAAGAGAAAAGGGCTGCAAGAATACATGCCTTATTTTATGAAGAGGGGTAATAATGATATTCAAATGCCTTGGTCTTCTTAACACTTTTCCGCTAATCATGAGCTCTTTAATTATTATCAACACTTGTACTTTTTTTTTACTGCTAACTAATGAACTTTTTAATCACTTAAAACTTATACTCTTGAGAGGCTTTTGGGACCATATGAAGATCAGAACACCCGTATGAGCACGAAATGTCCAAAGGGAAAGAAGGACATAGAGAGACAGGAAGAGAGAAAGATGGAAAAGAAAAGTTACATAGAGAAGATGAAAAGAAAAGTACATAGAGAAAGATGGAAAGGCGGGAAAGGTTGATGTAGAAAGGTCAGAGAGATACAGCTGTTCTAAAAAAAAATGGTACAATCAAAAACCGACTTTTTGCAATGTATATCTTAACATAAATAAGTCGTTTTGTACATCACATTAAAAGAAAAGACCAGGCTTTCCAGGATTTTTTGTTTAATTCTATTTCTGGTTTCAATCGAGAGATAACTCCAGTTTCTGCGGAACACAAAAATCAAGTTGTGCCACTTTCTGGGTGAGTGAAAACGGTGAGCGAATTTGATAAACATAAGTTATTCACACTTAACAGATATTAAATTCTTTAAAAAGGGATTAACTTCATAAAGAAACTCTAAAAGATACGAAAACGTTACGAATGGTGGAAGTTATGATCAGTAATAAGTTCTGGCTTTAAGATGAAGTGAATAACATTGACATACTGTTGTTTTTTTGAAGAAGAAACCACTATGAGCGTACAGCCGGAATGCAGCAACCTGGAGAAGAGAGTTTTTATGGTCTGAAGTATCATGAAACCGGCAAATCCTCCTACAAACACTTTGATACTTTACTTCCAAATTCAAAGTTTTATTGACTTCAAAAATAGTAAATGCACAATGATAGTGCATATTTTAAAAAATTCTTTGTATTTGGGTTTTTATTTTGTTGCAATTACATTCCTTCGGCATAATATTAACAGATACCAATTTTGTTAATAAATTCAAAGTTCCATTTCAGTTAAGATGAAATAAATATTTGTATTGTTATTATTTCTGAAAAGAAGAATTTATCATTTAACTGATTATGTTGACTATTACAACTTGTGTCGATAAAACAGACGTGTAGTTTTTACTTTATATGTGTTTTGTTTCTTTTGTCAAGGGAAATCTTTTGGGGAGCTTCAGACAAGCATGGCATAAACGGGCGAAGCAACTCTGCCCATGCAAAAAGTGGCACAAATGGGTGTGGTATATCGCACTAAATGATTATATCTCTGGATTGACAAAAGTAAAAAAGATGAAACAAACACCTTGGTAAAGCCTGTCTTCTTCTTTAATTTATGACAAATAATAATTGACCTTGTGAAAATTTCAATTAAGCCAAATTTTTTCTGATTGTACCATTTTTTTAGAGACAGGCTGTAGAAAGAAGTCCATTTTCGCGGAAATATAAACTAAATTTATATTGCGACCAGACTGGAGTTTTTTCTTTGATTTTCACGATCTTTTACCGAAAAATTAGTTCCATCAAATTGATAATTGGATTTAACATCCAAAAGAGTTTTATCGTCAAAAGCTTATCGACGTTTATGAACAACATGCATCCTAATGCCGAGAACTTTCGATTGGCAAGGTAAAAAGTTGGAGAGTACGCTCGGAAATGCAGACAAATTAAACTTTTTTTCTTTTGACGCAAATGGAAATAGAATGATAAAGACTCTCATCATTGAGGTCCCGTCTGGCCTGGCCCACGTTCCAGTACTCATATATAAATTAATCTGCTATTAAAGCTCCTTTTGGATATAAAGGAGTAATCGGATCCTAGTTTTTTATGAGTAGGAAGGTAATATTACTTGTCATAATTACGTGCAATCATATTACCAATTGAGCAATAATTATTACAGCCCCTCAGGGCAATGCCACTCACGGAATAGCCTAGAAAAATTTTAATCCCTCATGTGGTTAAACCAAGATAAAAAAGAATGAGGATATTGTTGAAACAGCTGAAAGATATTTTGATACGCCTGTAGGTAAGTTCTAAATTCTGCGATTTAAAACAAAGGAAGAGTAACTATTGTAATAATGTTCTGGTAAACTCGTAAATGTTTTAGAAATTGGAGCAAAACATTCGTAAGGTGATTATCTTATGAGTACTAAATAGGTCATATTTAAGTACGTTGAAGGATGGGATCTCAATCAGGATCTAATTGCAGACATTTAATGGGTAATTGCCATTGCACAGTATTCCCCTTTAATAAGAACTGTTTCCTTTGCGGAATTTCAACAGTGCATGGAAATTCAAGCTTACGTCATTTTTGTTAAATTCGTCGTATTTTACATAGCATACTAATTTACTCTTCAAGAAATGAGTATCTAGGACAAAGGAGAGTGAAAGAGTGGGACTTTGGCGCTAACTCGCCTATAACAGTGAACATTTGCATTGCAGTTTTGATGAGAAATGGGAGTAATCAAAACTGTCATTCCATGTTTAAACTAGTATTAGTATAAATTTTATCATTTTATAACTCATTGATAGAACTTTGACCAAAAATTTTATGGATAGTAATTTGACCAAAAAGATTGTATGAATTCAGTAAATTTGACCAAAATATTATATGAACGTGAAAAAAACGATTCAATCCCATGTAATTACTCCTTTAGAGTGAATTCACTCTTTGCATTTAAAGAGCACCTTATTGTGACCAAAAACAGAAAAAGGACAACTAATAGCATCGGAAGTATGCTAAGAAACATAATAACATTGCTGTCTGGGGCTTTATGATTTCGAACCAATCCCCGAGTTTTGTTTATATAAAACGTGAACAATCTATTTGGGGCATTTCCTGATCCACATCCTCGAGGCCTCGTCCTTCTGACGTGCTAAATATTTTAATGTTTTCAAAGATTGAAGAATATTTTTACAACTTCTATTTTTGTCATTTTTGAATATGAAAAGTTAGAAATCCCATTTGACTGTTTATTATTTTTTCACTTTTTTATTTTCATTAGAGCAGTGGTCGGTTGACATGGTTGCTTTGGAATCCATCACATTTGGTGTCAAGATCGACAAGAACAGCGTATTTGGCATAGCATTGTTTGGGGGCAAGTCATAACATAAAAAAATATTTTTAAAGAAATTTTTCTAAGTTTTACAAAATTCTTTTTGTGTTGAGTACAATTTCATGTTACATACCAAGTTGAATTTATGTCATGTCGAAACTATTATCAGTTTTCCAAAGAAACACAGGGGACCCCCAACAAGCATGACACTGAACAACCAAATTCTGTCTTAGTACAGGGGTGGCAAGTATGGGTTCAACAGTAGAAATAAAAGAAATTAGAAACAAATTTAAAACTAAATTCTAACCCTCGTAGCCTGAGCCATTTTTGTAACAACACATACGAAGGGGAGAGTGGAAGATGGTTACTTGCTTGTTTGTTTGTTGCCTCAGTGTTTGTTTCTTTTTTTTTTAATATATCAATAAGCTTTAAGTAAATGAGGCATTTCTTCCGTTACCTATTCCCTTCCCCTGTACCAAGCATATCTGGCCTTACACTGCAATATATGTCCTAGTTAAACAAGAGAAAAGGCTGCAAGAATACATGCCTTATTTTATGAAGGGGTAATAATGATTCAAATGCCTGGGTCCTCTTAACACTTTCGCCTAATCATGAGATACTGTACATTAATTTATCAACACTTACTTACTGCTAACTATGAACTTTTTAATCACTTAAAAAAACTTTACTCTTTAGGAGCTTTTGGGACCATATGAAGATCAAAGAAAACCCGTATGAGCACGAAATGTCCAAAGGGAAAGAAGGAAATAGCCCAGACGAACAGGAAGAAGAAAGATGGAAAAAGAAAAGTACATAGAGAATACGCTGGACCAAGGGCGGCCAAGGCCTTGATGTAGCACCCACACCCGGTCAAGAGCAGATAGCAAAGCAGAGTCCATTTTCGGGACAATATAACTAAATTATATTGGTCGACCAAATTCGGATTGTCGGTTGATCTCTTCAGATCTTTTACACGAAACAATTCAGTCCTCCATCAAATTGATAAGGATTGGATTTACACATCCAAAAGGATTTATCGCTCAACTAAGCTTATCGCCGTTATGAAAATCTCGATCCTAATGCCGCAGGACAATTCTCGATTGGCCCAAGCCCCGTAAAAGTTGGGGAAACGCCTACTCGAAATGCCAGCCTACAATTAAAACTTTTGGGTTTTGAAGCAAATCGGAAAATCGATGATAAAGACTCTCATCATTGAGGTCCCGTCTGGCCTGGGCCCACGTGCACTAGTACTCAAATATAAATGTATATCGGCGATTAAGCTCCTTTTGGATAATAAAGGAGGTAATCGGATCTCTATTTTTTAGGTAGGAAGGTAATTATACTTGTCATAATTACGATGCAATCAACTCCCAATTGAGCAAACATATTACAGCCTCAGGCAATGCCACTCACGGAATAGCCTAGAAAAATTTATCCCTCATGTGTTTAACCAAAGATATAGAAAGAATGAGATATTGTGACATACAGCTGAAATGATATTGATACGCCTGTAGGAAGTTCTAAATTCTGCGTTTGAAACCAAGGAAGAGTACTATGTATGTTTTGGAATGTACAAAACTGTATAGAATTGGAGCAAACATTCAAAAGGATGATTACTTTAGGAGCACTAAATAGGTCACATTTAAGTACTTTCGACCGGATAGGATTCAAAACAGGATTAATTGCAGACAATTTTAGAGGGTAATTGTCATTAACATTTATTTCCCTTTAAAGGAGAACCTGTATCAAGAATAAAATACACAATAACCCGCTATAAAAAACATTATTGAACACATGGAGTGGTTTCATGGAAAAACGGGAATTATACTAACCATAAAACGAAGTAAAAGCCTTTTGTATGACATGCGCATTTGAAAATTCGCGATTACGGGATATGAGGTATGTTTTGGTTATGCGATACGGACGACACATTAGCTATACATCGTCACACATGATGCTTTTCATAAGGTGTATTTCCTATGGCATGTATCACCTAAACGTGCCAGGTCGTATCGCATAGCACGTTATGCACTAGCGCGATTTTTAAAATAGCACATGGTCAGACTAGATGGTTTTAATTCATTGTTAGGGTTTATAATTCCGTTTTTCTACGAAACCACTCGATAGTGGTCAATAATTATTTTTATAGTGTAATATAGTTTAATATTATGCGTTGTACGGGTTCTCCTTTAATAAATGGTCCCTTTGCGATTTAGGCAGGGCATTAAATTCATCTACCCCATTTTTCCGTAATAAATCGTCGTATGTTCATAACATTTTATTCTTCTCTTTAGGAAAATGGGGGTGAGTAATGCTAGACAAGAGAGTGAAGAGTGGCATCGGGACCAATCGCCGATAACAGTGAACATTTGCATTTCAGTTTTGAAAGAGAACTGGAGTTAATTTTTCGATTCCATGTTGAAAACTAGTATTTAGCACACATGATAGAACTTTACCGAAATATTCTATGGATAGTAATTTGACCAAACTGTCTATGGATCATAGTCAATTTGACCAAAATATTATATGAAAGTAAAAAAAAGATTCACTTCCATGTAATCACTCTTTGGATTGAAATTTACTCTTTCGATTTAGGCATTGTTAAAAGAAACACCATTATTTGCGACAAAAACAGAACAAGTAAATGTATTGCTAAGGATATAATAACATTGGCTGTCTGGGGCTTTATGGATTCGAACCCCCATCCCCGAAGTTTTGTTACTTAAAACTTGAATCATCTTGGGGGCATTTTCTGATCCTGATCGCCTCTTGACTTGTCTAAAACCATTTAATTCTTCAAAGATGTGAAGAATTTCCATTCAATTACATATTAAAAAAAAATATGAAAAGTTAAAAATCCCATAGACATGTCAGTTATTTTTTCCACTTTTGCAGTCGGGCAGAAACTGATGAAGTGTCGATGTCAATTAAGTGGGGGCGTTATCTACGGAGATAGAAATATGTATTGGACTGCTACGAAAATGGATAGCAACGCAAATGTGTGATAATATGAAAACAAAAAATGCAATGTACAGCAATATTCAATATCATAGCAATTGTGTTAACAACATATTAAATTCTCAAAAATTAATCGAGCCAATTAATTCCATTCGACACATTTCCATAATGTTCATACAGAGTGTACTGAAATAATGACACTTCATGGCGTGTAAAAGATGAGTTTACTGCAATGTGTTGCTAGTTGCCACATGTCCTGAAACTAACTTAAAATAAAACAGAATAAGTGGGTCGCCGTATGGGAGCACCCTTTTTAGTATGTGCTTTTAATAAAGTATCAAAAGCAGGCATAAAATTATAGAAATAAAAAACATTTTTAAGTTTTAAATAGAGAAAATGAAGAAGTATTGATTATTTGTTATTGATCAGTCCCATTAACTTGATTCATCAATATGTTTTTATTGTTTTTGATTCATGGGATTATCTCTTCGAGGAATGGCAATATGTATGTCCTATAGCAATATTGAAAGACCTACCTAATTCACCTTATTAAAAGGAGGGCATAATAATATTATTTTGAACAGGCACAGTCGGTCATCATTTTTTCACTCTCCCTTCCCATCCATCAGTGATTCCACTTCAGCATCTTTTTTTGTAAATAAAATGACCCATGTAGATTTTGTTTGAATACTTTTGACCTTTTGAATATTATTCATTCGCAATAATAAGTCAAAATACACTAAAGATCCCTCTTCGATTCAATTGAACCCCATGTTTACGAGCTGTAAATTTGATTATCTTTTATTCAGACAGTGAACATAACCTACATTTACTTGACTTCTAATCAATATTATCTAACCTGTTTGTACAGCTTCAAATCTGTCTTCTTACTTTATTCTTCCTTTTTACTTCATTTTTTTCTAACCCCTGACGTGGTCAATTACAGCCTACGCTCTCGTCTTATTGCCAATGGCTTCACGGATTCTTTGGTTGTGACATTTTCACCGAAGTCAACTTTGGTCATCAAACTCAAAATCAATTGTCAGCGCTCTATATTTGGGTGGTCAAGATGAGGAGAAGCTTAAATGTTGACTTTCTTACATCTTGCGCACCATATAAGGCCTTCTGTTTAGCCAAGTTACCACAAAGGTTAATATCCGCTTTTCGAAAAAATATTCTAAGCTCAAGGAATCATGCCCCTTACCTTATGTTCTCTTGTCGTGATGTCTTTGTCCGCAAACCACAAACATAGACTCCATGGTAAACATGTTTACATTACTTTAAAGAAACACGAAGACATTTCCAAAACACAGAGTTTGGCCCTGATCATTTATTGCATATCCGCCATTTTGGATTTTTGAACAATATTCCTATATTTTGTGGATTTTGAAACCAAAGACAAATTTTTCATTCAAATTTTTTAGCCTTAAATTAATCCTTATCGAATTATCTTTCATATAAAACATGTCAATGGCTTGTCTTCCACTTAATGTTCTTCTGATGACTATTTTTGTGAGCACCTGAAAAACAATAGCTTCACGGCCGCCATCTTGGATTTTTCAGCCAAATTTTCATTAATTTGCATGATTTGTTGCATTTTGAAACCATGGACGAATTTTTTCTTCAAATTTTTCAGGTCATAAGTAATTCTATGACAATTATCTTTCATATAATACAAGTTATATGCTTGTCTTCGACTTAGTTTTTAATTTTGAAATAAATGATCGAGCCGTCTATGTACACCAAACCCTGTGAAAAATCGCCCCAATTTTTTTCGAAACTTTTTTGTTTTATTTACTTGAATTTTGAACATCGCTTTTGTGATAGCGGCACACATCTGACCGTCGATGTGTTCAGAAATCACAAAATACAGCAAAATTATATACAGAACAAATAGGGAAAATTGTAGGTCCATTTTTGCAAAATCAGCCCTGGCTACGGGCCTATTTTAAATAATATTGTACTTTTTATACACTCTGAAATTCTGTGACAGATGTTCGCGTTACCTTCTAACTCATACAAATCACCAAGTTCAAGTTCTTTCTTTCTGTGTATCAAAACACCTGATTTAATTAACTCCAATATTCTATAACATGTCCATATAATTTATTTTACAAGCTGTTGTGTCGTGTGTTTTTGTTTTAAAAAATAAATCGCAAAAGTTATATAAAGCCTTTATCCGTACTTTAAAAGCAAATTCAGAAACAAACATTTCCTTAACTCGAGGAACTTCGAGCCGTTATTTCACACAGGGCTGATTCTAACGATTTGGCCCGATTTTTGGTTGAAAACATGATATTGATATCTATCCAGATCAATACACTAATGTTCTTGAACAACGACATTGATTAAATGTTGTATTAAGACGAGTCAAGATAAAGCTTGGAATGACATGTGTTTTCTTTTAATTTGCTCGAGATGGAATTTTTGTTTGTAATCAGATTTAAACCGATAACATAAAATATTGGTCTACCTGCAAATATGTGAATTTAAAACCCCAGGTGAAATTTCTAGTTTGACGCAATATTCGATCCCCATTGTACACAATTGATGTTGTCCTTTTTTCCCGGAAAACGTCTATTGTGTATTGATTCGTATCGTCAGAACTTTTCACGTAAACACCACAAATCAACTATTTTTATATTTTTTAATTCCCCAATGCTCTGCTAAAATTTTGCTTTCAGAAAATCAAAGTGAATCTTAAAAAGTATTGGCCCATCATGACAGTATTATTATTATGAAACTCCACACTGTACAAACAATAATAAAAAAATAAACGCCTTTCTGAACACTCCTTGCATCATAAAAGACACTTTAGTCTAACATACTTAAACACAGTGTGCGAAATTTGTGTGCCCATATTAGAAGTTTCCCCAGTGAACAAATGCCTTACGTGCAGTAAAATTACCCCCCCCCCGGTCTAACGTCTAACGCGAAGGGGGTGTTGTCCCCCCCCCCCCCCCCCCCAATGTGTGGCAAAATAATTTTTAGGTACGTTTTATATCCATTTGCGCTTATTTTTTTTAAAAAAAATCGGACCCACCCCTTGTCCGGGGATATTAGACTGTCCCACCGTCTCGCTCTGTCTTCGTAATTTGGAACAGTAGTTTGAAACACATAAAATCAAAATTATTTATTTTAATTTTATTATTTGGAAGTATTTTTTACCAACATGGCAATTTGCCAATATGGCAGCGCATATCAATATCAGGTATATTAAAAAAAAAGAAAGTTGACCAGTCGTATCAAGAAATTAAATCCTAAAAAAAAAAATTTCCAGTCCATAGATCACTTGGCAAGCTCTATGCCCTGCCTGGACATATCGATCCTACATCCCCTGATTGGTCCTATTTTTATAATAACCGCTCGCCAGGCGCGCCCTCATACGAACCACTTGTCCATGAATTGACAAAATTCAAAACACCCTGGTTTGGTTGACTCGGGAGAGTGTAAGTCTAATTACAGTCGTTTATAACACAGACCCTGAGAGGTCAGGGATCTAAGCCATTAAAGTTGAGGTGTGTGTGGGTGGGGGGTGAAGCCTCGCTATACACTGGGTACCGCCATAAAAAATGCTCTTAATGAATAATAATTTTTCATTTATTGGCTAAAACTCTCTATTTAAATTGTGTTTTTCTAAAAAATTAAAAAAAAAAAAAAAAAAACAATAACGTGTGATTTTTAAACGAAAGCACATTTTCCCTATACGTTTGGGAAAGCGCCGTGTATTATGACGTCATAGAAATTTGCTGGGAAGTTTTGGGTACTTATTTGGGTATCACTGGATAGAGGAGACCCAAAGCTTTATCCATTGATACCAGCATGCATAGAGTGTTCGTAATGGAAAATCCGATTGGGGTTTGCAACAACTCCTCTATAGTAGATTCCAATTGATGGTAGAGCTATGGCGGGTTTGGACTTCGTCCATTTCTCAAAATGGGGACAGAAATCCCCGAAAATCTTCGATTATCTTCCTCGCAATACAAAAGCGGATCGAATTGAAAGAAACTGGCCAACTACAAAATTAAGTTGCGTTGTTCGTCCAGTCAATACTTGTATGTTAAATACTAGTTGATCAGTGGTGTCTACCCCAGAATTGTTTTACATTGCCTACCAACAATATATCATATTGTAGAAGCCTTCAGTTACCGTGTGTTTACAATGCAGAACTGTTATCTTCACTGTTCATAAAATCATTTCACGAAACTATTCCTGGAATAGTTTGCGCTTTCTTTGAACATTCTAGGTTTTATGCTTTGACTATTGATTTGGGACTATGAGTACGCCGACTAATTTACTTCTGCACCTCATATTCCGGGCACAATGATCAATTTGAATCAATTGTAAAGTAGATAAGATAGTTGTTACAAAGGCCAATTCAAGGAGTCATTCGGCATGTTTGGTCAACGAATTTGTCCTAAAAATCAAATATTTACTTTTAGATATTTCCTGTGAAGAAATTAAGCAGGAACAACACCAATGTACGTACCACAAGACTCCTCCACATGACCAAGGGTGTCGTCGTCGTGCGTGTAGAAAATTTGGCTTTTATTACATTACGCAGGAAAGAGTGTTTTAAGGCAAGGTAAGATGATTTGCATTGGTCACTAGTTTTTTGTTTTGTTTTTGCGGTATCCTGTTGACAGGAGTAAATAGTACAACCAGCCCAAATGTGTCATAATGGGAGGTTAGGTGGACTTTTTAGGTAGAATCTTGCAAACCTTCGACTTTCAAGATTCTGTGATATGGGATTCCACAGGGGTTCGTTCTTGGCCCTCTGTTGTTTTTAATTTACATGTTACTCATTGGAATATATTCCACAAGTACGGCATGTAACTGAATATTTCCGCCGATGACACTCAGATCTATGTGTCAGTTTGCCCGACATCTTGTGCCGGTGAGTTTTTAAAAAAGGGTCCCCATAAGAGAGTGTCCTAGTTGAATCAAATACTTTTACCATTTTTTATGGAATGATTCCTACAGTGTGGGTTATTCATGATAACTAGGGTGTATATCGCCACACTAATTGATTGATCAGTCTCTTCCAAACATATCACCATAAACTTAGTCCACAATTAACCCTTTACGCACTGTGTCCTTTACCTGAAAGGAAAATGTGGTATTTGAATAGCAGATTTAAGGATTTTGTTATATTTTTTTCACATCCGGACTCTTCGGCACATAGGCAGTCGGCGATCATCTTGTCTGGTAGTCAATCGTGGTCGTCCTGGAGATTTTCGTGGCCTGAAATGACTCACCTCTCGATGAAGTCTGAGGATTTTACAGACCGTACTCTGCGATATCCCGAGGAAATCGGCGACTTTGGCTTTTTTGTACCTTCCCGTCGGAGTGCAAGCACTCTTCGGTGTATTGACAATGCCGATGGACGAGGCATAGTTTAGGGAACCTCTGTGTCAGTTTTTGCTGTAAAGATAACAACCAACTCTGAAAAAAGTGGGCTCGTTGCACACAGGCTCGGAGCAGGGAAAAGGATCAAACAACAGACGTCTGGCATTTTATATCTACCAACTGTTACGAAATTCAAAATTATGTATGGATTCATTTCACCTGGGTAGTGGGGACTCATTATGTAATCATTCATCTACTCTATGATTACTGAGGCGTTCAAATAGAAATACGAAGATTGGGTCTGAAAAAATATTCCAACTTTGAGGGCAACAGTTTATAAACTATAGGGTGACCCAATAAAAACTTTACCCAAAATGAAAGCGATTTTTTTCGACTTTCTGTAATTTGATATCTGTTGATTTTATTTTATCATAAAGAATGGGTAATAGCGTTCTCCTAATTGCGGTAAATGCATCGTTTACCCGTCGTCGTAGTTCTGGTAATGTGTTTGGGGACCCTCGTTGTAAACTCTAGCTTTTACATCACCCCATAGCAAAAAAATATAGCGGAGTTAGATCCGGTGACCGAGGGGCCATTCCACCGCATGCCCTAATCCAACGATCCGATTTGGAAAGTGTTCCTGAAGGCGGTTTCTAACCATTACAGTCCTGTGTGCTGGTGCACTGTCTTGAAGAAACCAGGCACGACGAATTGTTCCATTTCTTTTCATTTCTGCTTCAAACCTTTTCCTCATGTACA
The DNA here is from genome assembly GCA_023653785.1 of Ophioderma brevispina. NCBI lineage: Eukaryota > Metazoa > Echinodermata > Ophiuroidea > Amphilepidida > Ophiodermatidae > Ophioderma > Ophioderma brevispina. The sequence goes on from JAMKCH010018626.1 coordinate 40,185, forward strand.
ATAGCAGGCTTGGCTGGTACTCTCACTCCAAAGAACTTGTTTCCGTGCACAGCTACATGGCTACCATTTGGTATAAATCTTAAACCGCGAAGGCTCGTTGTTGTGGCGTGGCCATTCTATGATAATGTTTAAAGAAGATATGGCTTTACGCCCAACTGCACGCTACCGTATGATTTTAGATTTTGAAAAGTCCGCCCTGACACAATACAAAAACTGTTATTTAGCACAACTGCATGCTATGATTTCAATTGAAAAGCCCGATTGCCAAAACATTGAATGGTGTACTTAACATTCCATCATGAATACCCATAGAACAAGTCCTGGTTTTGCTGAACCTCATTTGTTCTTTGGACCATATCTTGAAACCATTCAACCAAAATAAAAAAAATAAAAAATTTTTTTCAGGCAAGATCTTCAATTGGCCCATTCTTTATGATAACCGATAAGAAGCTACCCCACCTATAAATATCAAAGGTGAAACAACTGAAGAGCGCCTTGACACATGGTTTTCAGCACTTTAGTTCTCTACTTGTCAACCATTTCAAATAACACTAACCTTGATGACCATTTCTTCAATCACAAGGTGGCAGACACCCTTCCCATCCAACTGGACCTTTCACTATGGAGGAGCTTCAATCTGCCTGAAGAAACTGACGAACAACCAGACACCTGGTCCCGACAACATCCAGCAGTATTCTGGAAGAATCCACATTCCATGACAACTGTTAGAATTTGTAATAACACCTACAATGGAAACAACCAGCTGCCTTTTCAACATCATTCACATTCCTCTACCCAAGAAGGCGACCTCCAACACCCCAAAATAGCAAGGAATTACACTGTCACCACTGGCCTCTACGATCTACAACTTCCATGCTGCTCAACAGAATCCCTTCTCACATAGATCCCTTCTCAGACGGAACCCGAACGGTTTTCGCAAAGGCTGATCAACACTACCTCAGACACTTCAGAAGGATCATAGAAGTTGAGAATTTCCAAGAGAAAAGCTTCAATTGTGTTCGTAGTTTTTTCCACGGCTTTTGACATGTTAACAGGGATGTAATCCTGCATATTCTCGCAACTACGGTGTCCCAGATAGACTGTCAAGGCAATTGCCATCAGGTATGATAACCCAATAGCTTTGTGCAGACCAGGATGGGCCCACAAAGGAGTTCCTACAACTACTGGAATCCTCCAAGGAGATACTCTTTCTCCCTATCTCTTTGTAGTTCGTGGTTGATTTACATCCTCCGACCGAGTCTTGCATCATGACGACAAAGACTCACCATGCAAACCCAAGCGTTCCAACGTCACATGGGTCAGCATCTACGACCTTGACTGCACAATATCTAGCTCTACAGCTGATCTGATATGTGGTGCACAAATCTCTAACATCACTTGAGAATGCTGCAGACCAAGTCGGCCTACACTAAATTCAAAGACTGAATATTACGGTCAATGAGAAGACTATCATCAACCCTTCTGCACTGCAGATGGTACCCAAATGGAAGAGGTCAAGGACTTCAGTATCTAGGGTCCTATGTTGCCTACAGCACGAAAGACTTTCCTGTCACTCAAAGGACAAGCTTGGATGGCCTGCAATAAACTACACCACGTATGGCAATCTGGTATCTCCAATTTCAACCAAGCTGAAACTCTTTAGAGCCTGTGTAGAGCGTATGCTGTTATATGGATCTGAGACCTGGACCATGAAAAAGAGCTTACAGGATACCTGGATGCACCTACACCAACTTCTTATGCGAGTAAAACATATCCTGGCGCGAGCACAAGACCAAGCACAGATAATATGAGATTCCTCCACTTTCATCTTCTGTTGCCCAAACCGTGCCCACGATTTCCGGTCACTGTCATCGTGGCGATTGGACAAAGTAGTCTCAGACGTCACAATGTTGGAAGTTGCCATGCCAAAAAGGGGGTCGTCGCCCCTTTAACTACTTTGCCATGATTGCTCGAGACATCCAGCAGGATCCCATCTGACATCCTCAACCTAATGACAATCCAGGGACATTTGGCGCGACATGGTGAACAGCAATCTCGTCTGCGGCCGTTAGATAGATAGTGATAAAATAAAATCCACAGATATCAAGAAAATTAAAAATTGAGAAAAATTCATTTTTATTTGGATAAGGTTTTCATTGGGTCACCTTGTATATCTTTTGGCCGGTTTTGTATTTTTTTTCCACACGTCGAATATTTTAACGTCACAATATCCATCGAATATTCGATTCGAAAGTGGAGTATTCCGTTAAAACCGGTGTAGAAGTAATTATCGTCCGGCGTACGCATAGTCCGGGAACAATGGTGACCAATAGGGTACATCGATCATTCAGTTGACTCTTCACGCAACATTAGTTTCACGCTTTATTCCGTTATCGTCTAGGGAGCCCCCCGGACTGTGGCTCCCGCCGCGACTAAGTCGCTTTCACACCGGCCTTAAAACCAATCCTTCAAAAAACTATTTGCAATGACATCGTTCCTCAGTTGTTTTTGTGGTATTAATAAATCAGAACACGATGACGTGAAAGTCGTTTTTTTTCTTCTTATTTTTCTCAAGATAAAATCAAAGCAAAAGATAATATTTATTGTGGTATGGTAGCAGTTTCGTCAAGTTTGAAATACATGGCTATGTTTTATCATTCATCATTAATCATAATAATGGAGTGAAGTTGCTATATAAATGACCCTCAATAAAATAGAAGCAATGTGAAAAAGTCAACCTGATGAATGAATGTTTGAGGATTAAACGTCTCTATGGGTCTGAAGGGTGACCGAATACATCAAGATCGATGAATTTGACAAACACTCGTCTCAGAATCGGGTCTTCATTTCCAAGGCCTTTTCATTTTTTTGTAGTTCTTTCAAAGTCATGCGTCATTTCTCGGGTTTTAGAGAGCCGTATGTCCACGTAATACACCTTTGAAGTGGGATGCAATTTGAGGCGAAAACCTTAAGGTTGAAGCGTTATATGTATTTGATGATTGACCTGAATCTTTTTTTTCTTAATGCTTAAAATGGTGGATCCGCATTATTTTTAACGACAAGAGGACAGAACCAAACACTTCTTAATTACAAGACGGCCTCAGGCCGTCTTTGTTTCTGTCTTTGATGTGTTCTTCTTGCAAGACGGCCTTCAGGCCGTCTTGTTCTGTTTTTGTGATGGGTTCTTCTTTTCTTCTATTCTTCTTCTTTCTGGCAACACGTCATTAATTCGTCTAGCGCAGACATGGTTTTACAGTATTCTAACTAGACTTGCACCAAATGACCACTGATTCTTCCCATGTATGTCATATGACTTGACCCCTGTTGGGGTCTCTAGGGGTCAACAACAGGGGTCAAAGTGTTATTTTTTTAACGTATCCCTCCTACAGTTTACTTTGCATGGTAACGTGCTCAATGCAATGTGGACCCTTGAGACCCCTTCACAAAAGTTATGGGTCGAGAGGTCATCTGGGGTCATTAAGGGGTACTTTCCGGTCTAATGTGAAAAATCTTAAAAATCTTTAAAATAGCTATCTGTATTGCAACGTGCTGGTTCATCCGTGACTCAACATATGACAGCTTAAGACGCCTTCACAAACGTGTGCTCCGGCAGTGGGTCAACTGTCATTAAGGGGGAACTTCCGTTCAAAATATTTCCCAAATTTTTTATCTCCAAACCCAACATTGTACAGTGACTTAACTTGGCAGATATGCTTTAGACAGAACCTAAACACTTCTTATTGTACAAGACAGGCCCTCAGGCCGTCCTTGTTTCTGTCTTTGATGTGTTCGTACCTTGCAAGAACGGGCCTTCAGGCCGTCTTGTTCTGTTTTTGAGATCGGATTCCTTCTTACAAGACGGCCTTCAGGCCGTCACTTTGTTCTTTTTTGATGGGTTTCCTTTCTTCCTGTTTCTTTCTTTCTTTTGGGCAACACGTCCATTATTGCGTCTAGCTCACTGGGTTGACGTATTCTAACCAGACTTGAACCAAATGACCACTGAGTCTTTGTCCCATTTATGTGATATGACTTTGACCCCTGTCGGGGTCATCTAGGGGTCCAACAGGGGTCAAAATTGTAATTTTCCTTTAAACTGTATCTCCCCCCCAGTTTACATTGCATGGTAACCTGACTCATACATGTGGAGCAGCTGAGACCCTTCCCAAAGTTATGGGTCGAGAGGTCAATCTGGGGTCATTAAGGGGCACTTCCTGTCTTACATATGAAAAATCTTTAAAATCTTCAAATAGCTATCTGGTTATATGCAACGTTGCCTGTCAACGTGACTCCAATACATATGAAGCAGCTTAAGACCCTTCACAAACGTTGTGCTCGGCATGGGGGTCAAAGGTCATGAAGGGGGAACTTCTGGTCCAACCCAAAATATTCACAAAATATGCAATTTTTTATCTCAAAACTCCAACATAGTACCGTAACTTAACTTTCAGATATGCTTCATGTTCCCTGGTGTACGCAAGGTATTATTTTTATTTTGGAGAGTCAAAGGTCATTTAAGGTCATTTCCGGTTTTGAAAGGTAAATAAATTCAAGATTTGTTATGGTAAACCGTGTAGTAAATTTCTTTAATTTTTTCTTTTGTCACTGGAACATGCCTTTTTCGTGGTTAATACACGAGGTTTTTTTAGACCGGGAGTCAAGGTCATTAGGGGGTCAAAAGTGCAATTTCTGGCCAAAAAAAGAAAATAGACCACAAATATGGCTATATCTCCGCCTATAGACGACAGATAAGCCTGTTATTGCTGCAGTGATGTCACCTTAATGGTAAAGAAGTCTATGATAGTCTCTACCGCCCCAAAGTCAAAGTTCAAAATAACCAAGGTCAATCTACAAACAGCTCCGATTGAGCTGATTTGAGTCAGGGATATCCTTGGGCCTCATAAATACAGAAGCAAGTCAGTTGACCCAATCCGGGACCCAGGGGTCACCATATAGGGGTGAAAAGGTCAAATCCCGACAATGCTTTGATTAGAGTTGAAACTCATAATTTATCCTTGTATGTGGTTAACACTATAAATCCATTTCATGACTTGTGACATATTGTGAAGTCAAAGGTCAAGTCCCATCAAGGGTCATTAGGGGAGCCCCATCCATCATCCCAATAAGCGGCGTCTTTAAATTAGATCTGTCCCCAGGTCTAGTTTTCTTCTGATTCTTCTTCTTTCTGGCAACACGTTAATTATTGCCGTCTAGTTCAGACATGGTTTGACGTATTCTAAATAGACTTGCAACCAAATGACCACTGTAGTCTTCCCATTTTATGTCATATGGACTTTGACCCTGTTGGGTCACTAGGGGCACTGTGTCAAAAGTGTGATTTTTTAAACTGTATCTCCTCCGACGTATTACACATTGCGTGGTAACTTGTGACTCCTGCATTTTGAGCAGCTGAGACCCTTATCACCAAAATTCTGGGTCGAGAGGTCAAATCTGGGTCATTAAGGGGTACGTCCGGTCTTAATGTGAAAATCTTTAAAAAATCTTTAAAATAGCTATCTGGATATGCAAGGTATCATGGTCACGTTACTCATACATATGAAGCACTAAGACCCTTCACTAACGTTGTGCTCGGCATGGGGGGTTCAAAGGTCATTAAGGGGGAACTTCGGTCAAAAATATTCCAAAATATCAAAATTTTTTATCCTAAAACCCAAACATAGTCAGTGACTTAACTTGTCAAAGATATTCTTTCATGTTACCTGGTTATCAAGGTATTTTTTATTTGAGGTCAAAGGTCATTTAAGGTCTTTCCGGTTTTAAGGTAAATAATTTTAAAGAATTGTTATCTCCAGAACTAAGCATAGTAGGAATTTTTTTTTTTATTTGCATTGGAACCAATGCATTTTTGTGTGTACAACGAGGTTGTTTTATACCGTGAGCAAAGTGTCATTAACTGTGTCAAAAGGGTCCAATTTTGCCAAAAAAAATGTTAAAAATAAGACCAATTGGATTTATCTCAGCGTATAGAGGACGATAAGCCGTTATACTACTGATGTTCACATATAATATAGAAGAGGTCTATGATAGTCCTCGCCCCCAAAGGTACCAAGTTCAAGGTAAAGGTCACATTTACAAACAACTCCGATTGAACGAAATTTGACAGGAATAATCCTCGTGATAACGTAAATACAGACAATTAAAGGTGACCCTATTCGTGAACCAGGGTCACGTTATCGGGTCGCAAAAGGTCAATGCCCTGCATGCTTGATTGAGTTTAAAACTCAATGCTTATGTTCCTTGTAACGTTACACCTGTATGCCCTCTTCTCTCCTTCCGACGGCTTTAAAAACATACGCAGAGTCAAACGCTTGACTCTTAATCCCCCCAGCCGCGCTGCATTATGTGGCTGTTACCTGCTAAACTAAACGGTGATCCGTCTGCTCATCACAGTCCACGGTACGGGTATTTAGCACGCTGACTATGTTTTTCAGTGTTTGTAACGTATGGACCATCTTTTTTCACATTCATTCGAGGACAATTGAATATTAATTATAAAGAACATATACAAGTTGAATCTTAAAAAGGAATTTTATTATGGGAATAACACAGACAATTTTTGGAAAAATATATGATTTGATGACGTTCACGGCATTGATGTGTTATTATTTTGTTTCGGGGGACCCATTCAGGTAAAATGACGTACGTATCCCTCCCTACATTGGAAAAAGACAACTCGATTCTCGTCATCGTACGTCGGGTTTTTGAATCAGTAGGGAAAAGGTAAATTTGTACTGTTTAGACATACTATACGGTTCTTTGGAAAAATAATAGCAGCTTTGGGCAAGGGTCATGTCTCAGACCATTGATTGAACATAGTCGTTATATATATATCGGTCGCCCCCCCGAGATACAAACTGATACCTGATACCTGACACGTGACCTGTAACCTGACACTGACAACCACTATTCACTCGTTACCGTTTATAACTACAATACGGCAACGCAGCAAGCATTTGATCTCTTTTGTCACAGCTTAACGATCAAGATTGAGACTATACATGGCGGTTCTGTAGTAAGACTAGTTTCAATGCATTTGAAGGCGTAGTAAAGACTATTTTCAATGCGTTCAAGTCATAGTGTGGTACTTTTCAAGGAGTTGCCATAGTCGCCAGACTAGTCCGGCGATTACTTGTGTGAAATCTATTTACCGGACAAACTATGCGGGCGCTTATTATTATATAGTCTATCTATCAATCAACAATAGTATTATCGTTTATTTCGTAAAGCTTATTGTAGGATTTAAAATCAATCACCCCCGCATCCTCACCTCGCTAGTGTATTGGGATCAGAGCAATTGATTAATAATGCAGGGTATCACAAGGTTCGAATCCACCATGGCCTTTTGTTCAAATAAACTGTATTGCAGTATTATTTTAGAGTAGGCAAGGGCTAATGCACGACTGTCGTGCACACAATTCTAACATTGGCTATACTATGAATACCCCAGCCAACATTCCCACTTGGGGCCCATGTGGGTAATACGGTTTTAGGTTGGCACGTCATGAGGGCCCCACATGGGCAAAATCGCTGTTTCCTTGGCCCCATGTTGGGCCTACTTGGGTTTTTGTCCACCGGGCCATCGATTCCCCATGTGGGGTTTGCCCAGTTTGTTGCAGGTGGGTATTACACGGGTCCAATGTGTGGGTTCCCTCATGGTTATCACTTTCTGGGGTTGTTATGGGCTCACCCGAGTTTATTAACCTACAGTTCAATGTGGGGCCCATAGGGGCTTTCATGGGCCCAAGATGGCAAAATTCAAAAATGATTTTATTGTACCCTTTATGCATGTGGAACATTAAATGGCCCCAATTGAGGTAAAACCAAATGTATGTTTTGTTGTTTCATCAGCTAAACCTCTCCAAAGATGGAATAATAGCTGAGTTGCAATGAAACAAGACGCTTACGTTTAATTTTAGAAAGGTTTATTTTTAATATGATATGGTTTTTTCAAAATGTTATAGTCGGTTCACCATCCTTTCTCTACAAGGTGTCACAAAATGGTAAGTGATGAAAAGTAATAGATACAGTTTATTATATGAACTTGTCTGCGAATTTAATTTATTTAAAAAATACTTAAAAATACACATTATGATCAAAATTTGCATTTTACAGCAGATTTTTGGGGACACCATTTGGGGTTGCCCACTTGTAACCCTTGAAGCCAAATATACCCACTAATAGCCCCAGGACCCCCCTGGGTTGCCCGCCTTTAAGCCCTAGCCCACATTAAGTCCCACTTGCCCTGTTAAACCCATGTGGGCCCCATAGGCATTTGGCTGGGACCACAGGCTTATCATTAAGTCATAAGACCATAGTCGTAACACCACTAAAATTGTAAAATTATCTACGCCATGCAATAATAAGGCCACGCAGTGTACAATCCGTACATTTTGTAAGTTGTTGCTTAAAGTTACTGCAACAGTTAGGCCCAGGCCCACGTCCGTTGCCACTGTTTTCCTCGTCACTGCTATTAAAAGTTCACCTCAATCATGCTTCTGTTAAATTACCTGTGCATTAACTCAAAACTCCAGAACTTCCCCTGCAAAGTAAATCTCTATCCAACAATAATACCCTTGAACATACGCGCCATGGCTACGAGCTATTCGCTCTGTAGCCATGCGCACCGATACACTCTAATATCAAAACCGCCCGTTATAATTATTATACACCCCAAAACCATTGCACTCCCTGATATAATTCATACAGTAAGCACTCCATCCCTGACATGCTTGGATTTTAGTTGAAACTCAATAATATTGATCCTTGTACAGTTGTTAACACGTAAAATACATTTA
>JAMKCH010018627.1:0-36341 GCA_023653785.1 Ophioderma brevispina
CAAATAGAGTGCAAACGTACAAAACAGCTGATCGAGTTGTCACGTACGCCTCGCCGGTAGCACGAGTAGAAATTATAAAGGTCATTTGAACCACTAGACTGACACCAAGCTCGGGTTGAAATCTGAATCAAGGTTGTGTTCCTCAAAATAATAATAGTACATCAAAAAGGTAATTTATTATTCCATTAAAAGAACACGAAAAATGCTAACACAATTGACGGAATATTTCCGATGCAGCGGGCTTTATTTAGGAATGACCTAATTAAAAGCTATTAGACTTGGATTAATTCTACTCTCTCATTCCATGCTGCCTGCTGACCTAATTTTGGTATCTTTCACTTCACTAGTGTAATATTAGATTGCTACAGGCAGTGATTGTAATGCCCCGTTGGACGGTTGTGCACAAGTTGATATCAAACTCTTTCAATCATATTTAGAGTAAAAAAAATAAATAAAAAATAAAAATAACTAACTAACTAAATAACTACATGTATTACTAAATATCTATCTAAATAACTAACTAAATAACTAACTAACTAAATAACTAACTAAATAACTAACTAAATAAATAACTAAATAAATGAATGAATCAATGAATGAATCAATCAATCAATCAATGAATCAATGAATGATTCAATTAATCAATGAATCATTGAATCAATCAATCGATCGATCAATCAAAGTGAATTATAATGAAATTGAAACTGGAAAAGAACTTTTTCATCAAGCATTTGGTCAATTTTCATAGATTTTCATAAGAGCCTTGATTTTCATTCCTGGAATAAGTGGAATTAGGTCAATTATGGTAACCATGGCAACAGCAAATGCATCCAATTTTAGGTCCTCTTCTGTAATGGCCGAAAAATAAAGTTTTGTTGCCATGGAGCCATGGACACTTTTCAAGCTTGTGAGAATTATACACAGCTGTAGCTAGCTGTGTTGGTAATTGTCTAGTAAACTTTACCTGTGAAAAAAGGTGTGCATATGTCATAAAAGAAGTGATTTTTTTAATTAGATTTGGGAATCACCTGGGAGATCCTCAATCCTAATTCAACAGTAGCCCTTGAAATGTGATATTTCTATATGTGCAATATAGCACAATCGCATGAAAATTATGCTAACTAGTCTTGTGTGTACCAAAGAAACAGTTATTGGATCAGCGTTGACATGTACATGGCTACTATTTCATATTGGAATGACTTTTTCATTGGCCGTTTAATTATTATTCGAATACGATAATAGTTATTCTAATCACAATATTCCTTCTTATACGACATGCAGAGAAGGTCAAGCTTGACCACATAGTTTACTAGCCAATTTCCTATGTAACTGTGCAAGAATCTCTATTTTTTTCAATTGGGGGCACTCTCCAAAAATGTGCCATTATTGCTTTAAATCAATGTCTAATTACACATCAACATAAGTATTGTAAAATAAACATTTAATAAAAACTGAAAAATGTGTGAGCACACACACATAGCCTACATTTAAACAAGGTGAACTTATTTTGAATTCTGACCAACACTCCCTTAAACCCCAGACTGCTAGACCACCCTTCAACTATGCAATACCCTTTCACCTACCAAATTCAAAACCACTTTTTGCATAAATTATCCATAACTCACCAAAAAACTTTAAAAACATAACTTGTCATTGAACTCCATCCATAACTCACAGAAAAAATAAAAATACATCAGTCCTCAGACCGCTTATGTCACCTGCCATCGTGGTTCATGAATGATAGGCCTCACATGACCTTTGACCTTGATATGTGACCTTTGACCTCATAAACAAATGAGGGATTGCCTGTAAACTTCATAAACCAAGCTTGGTTCCAATTGCACTTTAACTTTTCAAATGAGGTCAATTTTACATTTTCAGCCTATTTTACAACTTGACCTCACATGACCTTTGACCTTGATATGTGACCTTTGACCTCATCAACAAATGAGGGATCCCATGTTGCACCTATGACTCAAGTTTGGTTCGAATTGAACTTCAACTTTTCAAATGAGGTTAATTTTACATTTCAGCCTATTTTACAACTTGGCCTCACATGACCTTTGACCTTGGTATGTGACCTTTGACCTCATCAACAAATGGGGGATGTCATGTTGCACCTGTGACCCATTTTTTTAAAATCCATCAAAGTATGTGGATATTACAGGCAAAAGTTAACCCTTTTTCACAACAGACATCAACAACAACAGACAACAGTGGACAAAGTGATCCCTATGGTCTTTCTGCCTTAAGGCAGGCGACCCAAAAAGCACAACTTATTGATGAACTCCATCAATAACTCACCAAAATAACTCTAAAACATAACTCATCAATGAACTCCATCCATAAGTCACCAAAAGATAACTCTAAAATTAACTCGTCGATGCACTCCATCAGTACTAAAAACCTATAAATAAGCGGTTCCCGAACTACAAGTGTCCGCCCGCCAGCTTTCGCGATCCACCTTTCCTCACTCCTATTTTATAAACCAACTGACCTTAGATGACATTTGAACCGTGGCAAATGACCTGTTGACCTAATTATCATATAATCATTCCCCTGTGCGACTTCAATTTTTTCAATTATGAAACTTTGTTTTCAGCCCTTTCATAACTTGGCACTCATATATTAACCCTTGAGCAGGTATGTTGACCCTTTAGGCCAAAAAAATTGTATTGGGAGTACAGAAATTTTCAAATAGGGTCAGGGGCGGGTGGCCTGTTTAAAAAAAATAATACATTCACTACACTACATCAATCATCACACAGTCACATGTAATGTGTTTAATATTCATCTTATTGACTCTTATTATTGAAAATCTTAAAGAGAAATTGCACAGTTACACCAGAACAACAACAAAAAAATTGAGAAAATCAGTTACAGACGGGTTCGTGAACCACAAGTCGCACCTGCTTTCGCGCATAGCTGTAGGACAAAGAGCAGCAAGACCAGATTGCAATTGGTATGAATACAACATGGCATTCCCTGATTCATTAGTTGTGCAAGCAGATACAAGATCGGAGGGATTGCATATACCCCCCTCCCAACAACACCCACCCCGATCCCCAACACCCCGCAACACAAACACAACCCCACCCACCCCCTCCCCTCAACAATACACCCCACCCCCTCGAACCCCAACATGCCGCCACAAATCCGCAACACCCCATCCCCCCAAACACCCCTCAAACCCCCACCCCAAGCACGACCCCTCAACCGTACAACACCCCACCCCCATCCCCAAAACCCCAGCCCACACACCCACCCCCCCCACCCCCCCGCCCGCAGCTCCCACCACCCCACAACCCCGGACACACACCCCTCACACCCCAATCAACCCCACCCCCTCCCCAACACCAATACCCTACAACACCACACCCCCCCAATTCCCCAACACCCCACACACCACACCCCTCCCCAACAACCCAATCAACACACAATACACCCCCACCACCCCCCTCCCCACACCAAACAAAAAGAATCAGAACCAAACCCGCATCAACAACCACAAGGGTGGCAACCACCAACCCCCCTCCTCCCCTAACGAACCCCTCAATACCCCCACCAACCCCAACACCCCCCACCCACCGCCCCCCCTCCCCAACACTGGGGTGGCCCTTCAACACGCAACAACCCCCCCCCCCTCTTCCTTTCACCCCAATCAACACCCCACCCCCCCTTCCGCCCACCGCCCCCTCAAACCAAACCCCTCCCCAACACCAACTCCCTTCAACACCCCACCACACCCACACCACGCCTCCCCAACACCGCAGCCCCACAACTCCCCTCCTAATCACCCCTCCCATACTCCCCGCTCAACCCCACCACCAAGCGAGGTGATTGGGAGCCACCCCACCGAGTAGTAGGCCCCAGCTTCCCTGTTCCCCCCCTCCGAAACCCATCCTCCTCCTTCCCCCCCCCCCCCACCCCACGCTAACCCCCCACCCCCCCCCCCTCCGCTCTCTCCCCCCGTCCACCCTCACCCCACCAGCCCCCCATCACCCTCTTAGCCTCCACCCGCCGTCCGCCCCCGCCGCCTCCCCCCTCCCCCCGGGCTCGAACACCTCACCCATACAAGTCCCCTCAACACACCCTCAAAGCACCCAACCCACACAACCAACCCCCCTCCCCAACAAATCTTCGCAACAAACAACACCCACCCCCTCCCCAACACCCTGCAACACCCCAACCTCCCCCCAACACACTTACCAAACAAAACAAACACAACCCCACACCCCTCCACCCAACGAACCCCACAACCCAACTCCGCCCTCCAACCATACCCCCCACCACCCTCCTCTACAACAGCCCCAAGCGCACCACACCCCCCCTCCCCACCAGCCCCTCACACTGACTCCCCACATACCCAAACGCCCCCCAGCCAGGCCCCCGCCTGGCGCTCCCCCCACTCCACCCCCCCCTCCGCTCCCCCCGCCCGCCCCACCTCCCAGAGACCCCCCCTAAGGGCCCAAGTTTCCCTCCCCCCCACCCGTTGCCTCCCCCGCCTCTGCCCCCCCTTCTCCTCGCCCGCCGCCCGCCCCCTCCCCCCCGAGCCCCAGAACCCGCCCCCTGCCCCGCCTCGCGAATCGACGTAAACCGGGTCCCCGCAATGTAAACTCCCAAAGGCTAAGGCCCTCCCGCTACCCCCCCACAGCGCCCGCAGCTGTCGCCCTTCAACAACATAAAACAGGTAACAAAATCGACAAATCCCACCCCACCGCCCCTCCCCAACAACAAACTAGAATCACGCTCCACCCATCCGTCCCAAAAAAAAAAACCCTTCCCTGCCCCAGTATACACCCCTCAACACCCGCAACCCCCATCCCCCCCACCGGGAACCCCCACCCCCCTGCCCCTCCCCTCCCCCACGACCTCATCTAGGCACCGCCATCCGCCAGACCTTCCCAACCATACCTTAACGCCTCCGCCACCGCCCCATGGTCAGAATGCCCCAGCATCACTGCACCCGCTGCAGCACCCCCTCCCGCCACAGCCCCCACAACACCACAGACACCAACCCCCTCCCACCACCTCTCCAACACACACCCTCAACAAAAACACCACAAACCCCCCTTCCCACCAGACACCTTCCACAGTGAAAACAACAACACACCCACCCACCCGCCGCCCTCCTCCAACAAATACTTGCACCAAGAAGTCCCCCCCCCCCCCACGCGGTTTTTTCCCCCCGGTCTCGTCACCCCCCAACCCCCTTCCGAACACGTCTTCGAGGAACGCTCTACGAACACTGCCCCCCCCCCAATGCCGTTCCGGCCACACTCGCGAGCCGAACCGCCTCCCCCACACCCCCTCAACACCACACACCCACCACCCCCTCCCCAACAACCTTCAACACTCAACAAAAACCCCCCCCCACCCCCTCCCCCAACCCCCCTCATCATCATCACCTCACCACAAACCCCGCCTCCCAAAAAACCCCCCAACCCCATTCCCAACCACACCTCCAACAAAAACCCACAAACATAACCCCCTCCTCCCAACCCCCCACCACCCTCCCCAACACCCCAGCAATCACTCCTCCACCTCCTCAACCACCCCTCAACACCACAACCCCCTCCCGCAACACAACCATCAACACCACAACCACAACCCCCTCTCCCAACACCCCTCAACACCACAACCCCCTCCCCAACAACCCCACCCCCTCCCAATATCCCGCAACACCCCACACCTCCCCTAGTGAACCCCCTCTCCCCAAACCCCCTCAACACCGACACCGCCCCTCCCCCAGCACCCTTGCAGACAACAACACCCCACCCCCTCCTCCCCCACACCCCAACGAGACACCCTTCAACATGGGCGACTGCCCACCACCAATCCCTTCAACCCCTTCCACAGGCGCACCATCCACCCAAAAGGAAGATCCGAACTGACCCCTCACCACATAGACAGCCAACCCACCCTCAATGCAACAACAACACCCCCACCCCCCGTCCCCAACACCCTTCAACAACCCCCACCTTCCAACCACCCCGTCCCCAACACCCTACTAACATCCCCTCTCAACCCCCACCTGCTCCATGTTACAAAAAAACACAGAATTTTGCATATCCATTACCTTCAGGCCGCCCGATAGAGCAATTACGCATATTTACTTAGATCAATTGCATCACAAAATGCCCCCGTTAAAAAATTGGCGCACATGCATTTGACCTAACTCTGATTCACACAACGACATGTATGGCAGACTAGTCTTATTCGTTCATGTAGCCAGGAATTTTTGTCTAGCCGATTTACCGTTTCATCAGCGAATACATACATTATGCATATTTAATTGCGTCATTTGCATACCTAAGGCCTCAACTATAACATACTTTCAAATGGCAAAAAAGATGTGCACAATACAGGCTTTCATGTCAGTTAAGGATTTTGTGTATCCGATGTACCTTTCAAAATATAGGCACCATGACGCAGTATTTAATGCATATAAATTCGTTCATGTGCATACCTAATTATCCCAAATACGCCCAACATCTACTCATGGGTCAGAACGCTTCAACCGTTAAAAACCCGCTTTCTTACCCACTTACACAATGTTCAAATCATATATGGCCTATACGGAACTCTAGATAAACTTGTACACAAGCTTTTTTTCCACCCAGCTTAAATTATGCGAATTAGACCCTTAAAATAATTGCAATATTATTACTCTCAAAATGCCACTTTGACCCAATTAAATTCACCCAAAAAATGCATGGCATAGTAAATTCTTGCATGCAGCAAAGGATTTTTGCCTATCCGATGTACTGTTTCAGAGTATCATTAATTACGCATATTTAATAGCTCATTTGCATACCTAAAGCCGCATGTATCACACGCCACTTCCCATTGCACAAAAGATGCGCACCATGGTAAGGCTTTCATGCAGTGGAAGGAATTTTCCGTCTCCGATGTACCGTTCAAAATTATAGTCAATTACGACTGAATTTTTGCATATTACTTAGCTCAGTTGCCTAATAATTTGCCTGAAATACGCCCAAATCTAATCAGTTCGAGAACTCCTCACTCTCCGCCCGCTCTCCCTTCCACAACTTACATCATCATACCCTTACGGAACTCCAGACAACTTGTACACCAGCCTTGCGTGAAAAATTTTCGTTAATTATGCAAATAGATCCTTAATTAGCATATTTTACGCCCAAAATCTATCAGTCCGAGAACTCGTGGACCCGCCTCTTTCTTTTTCCGCCAAGTACAATCACACCCGTATCCCTTACGACTCCAGATAAATGTACACAAGCACTTGAACCGGAACGGCGGGAAGACAGACAAGCATGACAACAAAACATCCACAACCGGACTGACGACAGACAGACAGACATAAAAGTGATCACTAAGTCCCTCTTCTGCCGACAAAGTTCAGGCGAGACAAAAATCATGGTAAAACCACTTAAAAATAAGATTTTTTGAAAATCAATAACAAAAATTAGGTAGGTATACTTTTTGTACGGGCTTGAGTTCACAAATAAGGGTCTGGGTCTGTTTTACTACTCCAAAGTACAACACTTTGTTTTTTTTTCTTACCTAATTAAATATATTATCAATGTTCCCAGGGATCTATTATCCACGTTCTGTAGCAATTGGACTATACTTCTTTGAATTAGCCATTTTACATTTTGCAGCCCAGTTTTTAAAATAACTTGACCCTCATCTGACCTTTACCTTTGTATTGACCCTTACTCCATTAATCATATAAAGATTATTCCAAGGGGTATCTATGACCCAATTTCTGTAGCAATTGGACTTTTTCTCAATGGGAAACTTTTTCCGTGAAACGTTTCCTTGAAAACAACATGCTACTGCAACACGGGCAGCCAAAATTGATGACACAAGGTGCCTCCCGGCAAATTCCTTGCAGGTGACACAAAAACATAACTCGTCAATTATTCCATCCAGAACTCACCAAAAATTTATAAAAACATAACCGTTGATGAACTCCATCCTACTTCACAACTTCAAATAATTCTGGCACAGTTTTCAGAAATACAAATTACTTCAATTGCGTCAAAATCAAATTTTGGTCATGAAAAATAAAGACGTATTTTACCTAACAATAGCACAAAATCAATACAATAACCAAACCGGATAGAGCATTGATAAGAGGCTAATACAATCCAGGTATTTTTTAGGCGAACTTTTAAAGTGACATGAGGAGATTTTTTTAGGATACCGAATTTCTCTCAAATGCACTGGATCGATTGTTAACCACCTACCAAAATCGTTCCGAAGAAGGTTTATTGGACAAACAAGTACAACATAACACAGTAGACGACCTTGTTTTGAACTGCCTGCCGAACTTAATTTGTCCACATAGAACCGTGCTTTGACTTTTCTGTATGCACTACAGAACGTACTAAATCCTCCTTTATTACATCAAGACGTCGTATTCGCTTCTTACTTTCAGTGTGATCTAAATACTGGAAGCATTCCAAATATCAAAAAAACCTGGCAAGCGCTTGTGAAAGTATGCTCCCGTACATTGTATTTTGCTCCAAACGCTTCCGATGTTCATTTGAAAACATCTATTGAGGCTTTCTATTGAAAATCCCGCTTGGAAAGTCGCTTAGTTTGCCATGTAAGATGTAGTGTCTAGTCTCTACTCTAGTACTGTTTGATGTGTTTTATTCTGTAAAGCGCCTCTTCTTGTTACCAGAGGGTGTTTCTGGAGGGTTTTATATGGCACACCTTAAACTTATGTGAAATTTTACTTTATCATTATTTTAGAGAGTTCAATGAAAACATCAAGAGTTGGTGATCGATATATTTTAGAAGGGGTGGGCCTATATGCATGATTCTAGCAGAACCTATGACGAAGAGAAACTCAATCAATGCACGCAAGGATCAAGTAAATGATACAACCTGAGAAAGTGACAAGAAATATTGTATAGAGGCTCGGAGAAACTGGCGAGCATTGAAAATGGTTGTTTCTCTGAAATCCACGTAAACACAATCCTCTGTGGTCCAGTGGTAATTCTCAAGCATAGTAAGCGAGAGGACTGGGTTTGAGACCATGTATTTTTCGACTTTCGTCTTTATTTACTTCAATGCTCGCCAGTTTCTCCGAGCCTCTATGTAATATTAAAGTTGGTGATTGAAGTAGAAAATAGTGAATAGTTGTCTTATGAGATATTTCAACTGGCTACGTACGGTCTTGGACCATGATTTTTGGAAAAGAATCTACAGTGCAAACCCCTACACAATAGTCATTTTCATAATTCAGCAGGGTTGCGTAAGAGGAGGTATAGTGTTCTACCCACAATGCAATTCTTCCAATACAGTTTTTGCAAAAGTTTTTGCAAAAGGTGCCTAAATGAACAGAACTCAATTTAGCAATTTAAATACTTTTTGTCAATATAAATTCATGTGACAACCAGTGCAAAAACTGTATTGGAAGTACTAAAATTGTATTGGAAGAAATGCATTGTGGGAAGAACAATATACTTCTTGTTGGGTTGCATTAGCTGCAAGCAACACCACCACAGCAATGTGTGATGTACTCCTAACGCATGCTTGTAGTAAGAGGCTCGCGTTAAATGGAATTCCTTTCATGCGCATATGTTGACATGCATAACTTGGGATGGGCAGTGATTGTGCTTGGATATTCTCTACACTCTGGGCCATAATTTCTTGGACATAACACATGCACGTGTTGATCGTAGTGTGTACTGCATCTACGTGCAACACAATGGTGCACCGTTTTGGCGGGGAAGTGGGCATACATTCTTAACTGTCCAAGAAATTATGAGGTAGAGTATAGTTTAGTAAAAATGACATAAAAAGGAACATTCCATTTTGGCAAGTGTTTCTATATTTTATTCATGTATCATCAATGCCCAGTAAGGTTTGGACAAGGCCAGTGATTGTCTACACACAACAATATGAAGTTGGATGCATCTATTCCTCTGTTGGTTATAACTTGAAAATACAGAGATTTGATGAATGTATAGCAGTCAGTCAGTCAGTGCAAATTGAAATGAAGTATATCAAGTAACTATTACATCTGTAGACGTTCTATTACTATCATGTAAATATGCAAAGTAGGCAAAATAAAAAGAAAAAAATCAGAACTAACATTCTTACTCTGAAACCATTCTTGAAAACTGCAATGAAACACCTCATCACGATCACATTTTTATAATTTTTGAGGTAAAATTTGAGGCATTTCATGTGCAAATAGACTTCAAGAATTTCGCCAAAGTCCCAGATTCCTCCCTCATTTCATCAAATAGGTCCTGACATGGCTTTTCATTCAGCATGCAGAACTCTGAAGTATTAACCCAAATGTCTTAAGCAGAGCTGATTTTTGTAAGTATAATATTTGACAAACCAGTCAGCTACCAGACTATTGGGAAATATTCTTGTTAAAACAGAGTTTGTGGATCCTGTCACTTTGTGAAAATGGATTTAAACCTTGCACCTTCTCCTTTGCCATCACGTTAATAACACTGGCATTTTGTGATACACTATGGCATTTTAATAATTGTACTTAACAAATAAATGCTATGGTACTTAAAAATCTACAATAATGTTATTATACATATGCTATCTATCAGGTCGTTATAAAATACATGTACTTAGCTCTTTGTACATTAAATATGTCTACAATTTACATTACGTGATTGTAAAGGTACAAATTCCAAAATTTACTTTGGACCTCTTTCTTTGGGATACGTTTGTTAAATACCTAAATTCTGTTGTTTGCAATTGATAAATTTGTTATACAAACTTTAAAAAACTTCATTCTTATGAGCACAAACAAATGTTAAGTTTATATGACTGGTATCTTCAATTCACATAAGCTTGTATGTTTGCACTCGAATTGCAGGAGAGTCGGTCAATGGATGATTAAGTTGAATTGAATTTTGTCATACACAGACAGTAAGCTTTTGCAACAGCCCATTTCACCTGTTAGGTTATTGAGAAAACTCAAAATCTAGTGTCTAACCGATCACCCTAATATCTGTTATACCGATTACAGACTTTAAAATTTCAAAATCGGTTCATTCAGATTCCAATTTTTTCTGTGTATTTTTTAAGCATTATTATCGCCGTTTTCGGCAGCCAGAAGCTGCCAGAAAGTAGCAGATCGATTTAGGTAGAAAAAAAAAAAAAAAAAAAATATTATACATATGCTATCTATCAGGTCGTTATAAAATACATGTACTTAGCTCTTTGTACATTAAATATGTCTACAATTTACATTACGTGATTGTAAAGGTACAAATTCCAAAATTTACTTTGGACCTCTTTCTTTGGGATACGTTTGTTAAATACCTAAATTCTGTTGTTTACAATTGATAAATTTGATAAATACAAACTTTAAAAAACTTCCTTCTTATGAGCACACACAAATGTTAAGTTTATATTACTGGTATCTTCAATTCACATAAGCATGTATGTTTGCACTCGAATTGCAGGAGAGTCGGTCAATGGATGATTAAGTTGAATTGAATTTTGTCATACACAGACAGTAAGCTTTTGCAACAGCCCATTTCACCTGTTAAGTTATTGAGAAAACTCAAAAATCAAATGTAAAACAGTGCCATGCATACAAAACAAGTCTACCATTTTCCCCAGTGATAACCTCTGTATATTATATAGCCCTTCATCAATATTTCGCTTTATTTTTAGTTGGCTAGTCTGGAGTCGATTCATTGTGCTATAGCGCCCTTTCCTTTGGGGAGAGTAAAACAAAGCCTTTAGTAAAAAAAAGGGTTTGGTTCTATGATAAATCTTTTGTAGCTATCTCCACACCCCCCCCCATGGGAAATGATGAAGATGAATCACATTGATGAAAAAGGCTCCGATGAGCTCATGTGTAAGCACTGCAGGCAACCAAATGTGATACAAGAGACTGGAGGCATTGTCTTATGTTACTCTCGGGCATTCACATTGTGGTTAAAAAGGCTTTGGGTGACAGATGTTTGCACATGCAGTTATTTAGTACATACATTTCCACCCCGCTCCACTCAGCCACGGACTTCGCCCTTGACATGCACCTTTAGCAATCCTGTCTTGGTTGGTGGAGAAAATTTTGATGCGTCTTTGACTTGACAAAGACTATATGGCCTATTTACTGTTTCAGTGACTAATAGGTGGAACATTTACTGTTGTGGCATATTTACTATTGCAATGACTAATAAACAATCTTATGATTTTTCAATCACTTTTGACCTGAACAAATAAGGAGTTTAATTAAGCATAAGTGAGGGCACATTAATCCTACCCCCCCACTGTTTTAAGTGCTGGGAGAAAGGGATGGAAAAAGAAAAGGAAGGAATAAAGGGAGAAAAGCAAGAGAAGGGTTGAAGGTTCGGTGGGGATTCGATTCGGGGCCCTCCACACATCACTCAAATGGCCGCCTATGGCATGCCACCTCTAGGAGCCTGGCCCAGCATTTCCTGCCCACAAGTGCATGTTCAGTTGATGATGCAATTGCATCACATGGGACTTTCTTTCTTCTCAGTTCAGTAGATTTTGTAGTATTTGGTAATGTTATGGTTAATCAAGCTGACCATTTCTGTATATTATGTGATCGGTCACATTGCAAAAAGCTTACTCTACTCAGAGTAATTCATGATTTCATGTCGAGGTAATAAAAAATGTGCACGAGATTCCTGTAACCTGTAGCATGTTTTAAACTGACAGATATGTAAGTAGTTCTCATATGTTAGTTTACCAAGAGAACTATCGTACTGATTTCAAGTAAAATCTAAATACTTTGGAAAATGTACCTTTAAAATAAAAAGTCTTTGTTTTTTAATTAAAGCTATGTTGAAACTCTACAAAACTATTTTGGTAAATTATGGCAGCATTCATATGCAAGTCCTCCTCTCAAAATATATAACAATGTAATAAACATATACAGTAATATATTTACATAAATCAAGTTAGAATGATGGGAGTATCATGCTGATGGTAACCCAACAGACCGGTATAATGCTACTTCTAAAGGTACCTTCATCACCACAATTCATTCTGACAAAAAAAGCTGTGTGTTTTGACCAAATTCTACCAAATCTTTATTATACTAGTACTAGCCCTTGCAAGGGCTCAAATACCCATTCTGATATGGTTGATAAGTGTGCAGTTCTGAAACAGCCTACTTCAAATCCCAAAATCGCTCTAACATTTTGATGGCTACATTCATATCTCACTGAAATATGTTGTCCCACGATTACGCATTCCATCAGTTATGCCAGCACAAATGAAGAAAATTGAGTAGAGAATCCTCCATAACTAGCTGATTTAGAGATTAAAGGTGCAACAAGAGATTTTGGGGCATCCATATATTGTGTCATATGTAGTGATTTCATATAGATAAGACTCCCTATGGATTTCTTACCTTGTACTTAGCTACAGAAATGCCTTCAAAAGAAAAACAAAAGGCGATTTTGATCAGCTTAATTTCAATATAAAACGTAGGCTGAATTTAGTATTTGCTACCAAAAAAATAATTCTCAGCTTAATCCTTTTACATGGGGAATTTTGGATAGAAAGCTTAACATTAGTGCAAAAATCAGAATTTCCGCATTTTTAGGGACACCTGTTATGTGAAATCTCTCGTTGCACCTTTAACAGATAATAACCACAACTAAATCCTTCCAAATGGGTACAAAAAGTACACTGCCAATTATTAATGAAATATCTGCCTAAACTGGCCTTAAGGTATTCAGATAATTAGGATCAAAACACATTGCTTTTCTTGGTCTGAAAGGACTGTCACAGCTTTAAAATTGACTGCTGAACCATCACATGTAACAGCCTTTTAAACATCAACATGTTATATACAAAATCGCAATCCAATTTCAGCTGTAACATCCTTTAAGGCTTTAGGTTTGATCTCTCCACCATCATAAACAAAGCATAAATAGCAACAAAGTGTAAATATCAACAAAGAGTAAATAGCAACATTGAAAATATTAACAAAATATTGCTTCTCTTATAAATGGAGAATGAATCATTGTTGTAAACAACACAGAGGCTTAAAAAAAGAATTTTAACGATTTGATCTTATCACACTGAACTTCTCATTTCTTAATACTGAGTTTATAAAGTTAAAAAATGAAAATACTCCAGCACCAATAGGCAATGCATTGTACTACTAGAACTACATACAGCACTACTTCAACAACAAAATTTAGACTAGTTTCCGAGTTGAACATCAGGTTGTATATAGTAATTCTACTACATTGATGTGAAATGTATATTTTAAATTATTTGTATTTCTCTGATCATTGTAAGTGTGTGTCATTTTTCATTAAAGCAATTAAAAGTACTAGAGGTTCACATCCAGACTTGTTAATATTTTGAAAGTAACGAAACAGCCCTTGCCAGCAGTCAACTGATATATTCACCACTTAAAGGTGCAATGAGAGATTTTTGAGGCACCCAAATATTGTGTCAGAATATAGAAAAGACACTCAATAGATTTCTTACCTTGTATTTAGCTACAGAAATGCCTTAAAAAAAAGAGAGAAAAAAGGTGATTCTGATTTGCTTATATTTCAATATAAAACATAAGCTGAATTTCGTATTTTTTTGCTCCTATATGAAATTAGAAATTTCAAAATTTTTGTACCAAAGAAACATTTCTCAGCTTAATCATTTCAGGGGGGATTATTTTTGATGGAAAGCTTTACACCAGGGCAAAAATCAGCACTTTCGATTTTTTAGGGACACCTGATATGTGAAATCTCTCGTTGCATCTTTAACCTGATGCATACAACCTAAATATGTGGTAAATCTAGTCCTTGATCTCTATCAAGGGCAAGTTTTCTGATATACAAGGGTTGTTGAATACAACCAAAAACAAGAACTTGGCAGACCTCCAAAGTATCCTCCACAACATGTCGATTAAAATCAAGATATACCAATTTCAGGGGTGTGAAATTTTCCTCTTTTAGCAGAGTTCCTCTTTGAAATTTGTTAATGCAAAAAGTTTAGCCTTTTCTTTTCAGCCTGTTTTTTTTTGGCATTTTACTCCTTTTTTTTGTTTACTCCTTTTTTTTGTTTCCTCCTTTTTTGTCCATGACCTCTCACACCCCTGCAATTTCATTCTGAATGAGTAAAATTTTTAATGTTTTAATTCTACCATGCATGAACTGATTTTTTTTAGACAGTTCAAGCTAGTGTGTCCAACTCATTAAAAAAAAAAAAAAAAAAAAAAGCAATCCAATTTCAGCTGTAACATCCTTTAAGGCTTTAGGTTTGATCTCTCCACCATCATAAACAAAGCATAAATAGCAACAAAGTGTAAATATCAACAAAGAGTAAATAGCAACATTGAAAATATAAACAAAATATTGCTTCTCTTTTAAATGGAGAATGAATCATTGTTTGTAAACAAAACAGAGGCTTACAAAAAGAATTTTAACCATTTGATCTTATCACACTGAACTTCTCATTTCTTAATACTGAGTTTATAAAGTTAAAAAATGAAAATACTCCAGCACCAATAGGCAATGCATTGTACTAACTAGAACTACATACAGCACTACTTCAACAACAAAATTTAAACTAGTTT
This sequence comes from Ophioderma brevispina, assembly GCA_023653785.1. Taxonomy (NCBI): domain Eukaryota; kingdom Metazoa; phylum Echinodermata; class Ophiuroidea; order Amphilepidida; family Ophiodermatidae; genus Ophioderma; species Ophioderma brevispina. The sequence goes on from JAMKCH010018627.1 coordinate 15,548, forward strand.
CCGAGTTGAACATCAGGTTGTATATAGTAATTCTACTACATTGATGTGAAATGTATATTTTTCAATTACTTGTATTTCTCTGATCATTGAAAGTGTGTATCATTTTCATCAAAGCAATTAAAAGTACTATATAGAGGTTCACATCCAGACGTGTTAATATTTTGGAAGTAACGGAACAGCCCTTGCCAGCAGTCAACTGATGAATGCAACCCAGAGGGTGTTTTGAATCAATCCCATGATGCATAGCAATGTTCCTATACTGTTTTGTACTAAACACATGTCAGTACTTAGGGATAAAGTGTTCCAAAAGTTTAAGAACCACAAGATATTTCATAATCATGCTAAAAATTCCCTAAGTACTAATGCTTTATCGGCTAAAGTGAGTGTTAAAGTCAGGGTTTTATGTGTTGAGAATAGGATTTTTATGGGATCATGTGACCCTATTGAGATGAAATTTCCCAAAACTGGTGCATTGTGGGATTGACTCAAAACACCCTCTGAATGCACCCTAAATATGTGGTAAATCTAGTCCTTGATCTCTATCAAGGGCAAGTTTTCTGATATACAAGGGTTGTTGAATACAACCAAAAACAAGAACTTCGCAGACCTCCAAAGTATCCTCCACAACATGTCGATTAAAATCAAGATATACCAATTTCAGGGGTGTGAAATTTTCCTCTTTTAGCAGAGTTCCTCTTTGAAATGTTGTTAATGCAAAAATTTTAGCCTTTTCTTTTCAGCCTGTTTTTTTTTTTTTGGCATTTTACTCCTTTTTTTGTTTCCTCCTTTTTTGTCCATGACCTCTCACACCCCTGCAATTTCATTCTGAATGAGTAAAATTTTTAATGTTTTAATTCTACCATGCATGAACTGATTTTTTTAGACAGTTCAAGCTAGTGTGTCCAACTCATTAAACACAGTGACAGCTAAGACCTCATATAAGTCCAAACACAGTGATGTTCTAAATTCTAATGACTCTAATGGCCAGTTCCATACACATAGTTCAGAAGGCATTTATGAAATTGCTCTGGGCAACATAGCTATTTCTTATTTTTACAGCAAAATAACAATTTAATTAGCTCATATTTATGCATTTCAATAAGTACAATGCACCCTGGCATAACATATAGGTGTTAACTTTGAAGGTCATTAAAGGTGCAACAAGAGATTTTGAGGCACCCAAATATTGTGTCATAATAGTAATTTCATATAGATTAGACACTCAGTAGATTTCTTACCTTGTATTTGGCTACAGAAATGTCTTAAAAGTGAGAAAACGGGTGATTTTGATTTGCTTATATTTCAATGTAAAACAGACTGAATTTCGTATTTGCTCCTATACAAAATTAGAAATTTCACCATTTTTAAACCAAAAACCATTTCTCAGCTTAATCCTTTCAGATGGGGATATTTTTGATGGAAAACTTTTCACCAAGGCAAAAATCAGTACTTTTGATTTTTTTAGGGCCACCTGAGAAGTGAAATCTCTCGTTGCACCTTTAAATCTAAGTAACAATAGATCAATTGCTCACTTTTAGTATGGCAACTAAACAAACAATATATTGTTCCAGTACAGAACTCAGAGAATAAATATTAGCCATTGTCTGGCCTATAACAATACCCTGTATACACATTACCAAGAAAGAGGGAGTAGTTTGCTCAAATTCAATTCTGAAGCAATACTGTGATCGTTTTCAATCTCTTAATTCAAAAGTGACTGTTTCCAATGTAATATTATTTGTCTGTCATATTGGTTACCAACCCAAACCTGAACAAAAAATAAATATTAAGCAGTCGAATAAAATTGCTTTCTTGCTCTTGTTATACAGTTCCACAACTCCAGCAAGTTTATTTAGTTCTTTGTACAGTTTTCTTGTGTAATACTTTTATATTGAAGTGGAAAATTGTTCTTATGGCTGAGCTAGCTCGGAAAATTTGAAAGCCAAAATTAATGCCTTGCAAGTATATAATTGACAGTATGCATGTATTAAAACTTTGAATCTAATTCAGATGTGTTAATACAATGCCAAATGACCCATTAAACATCTCCCAGCAGAATGCTTGTAAAGTGACTTAATGATGTCAGAATGGGTCACACCCATGCTGCACATGCATACTTGCATTTCTGTGGGTCAAACCCACACTGCACATGCGTACTTGCATTTTTGTGATGTCATCAAGTCATGTTACAATGCATTGTGGTAATATGTACTCAGTCAATTTAAGTTCAACCACAGCAGATTCTCACCTTCCCAGAGTTCTCTGCTAATATGAATTGAACAAGTTAATTATTCATGGTGCCATGCTATACAGTGCTGTGTGGGCTCATCGTCATGTCATGCCTTATTTAGACCATGTCAATTTAGTATTGTGCCACCACCCTATGAAGTCGGAAACCTCAACGGAATAAACTGCATGTTAAAGGATGTGGTGGCAGAATACTGAATTCATACCCAAACAAGAGTCTCTCTCAGGAGCTTTGTATCAAATTGATCTTACTGGGCAATCACTAATGGGTGTATACAAGGACACCCAATTAATAAAAGCTCTACAAAATTAACAGGCATCGGCCAACGTAGTTGGGTGGTTTCTTATTTAATTCATGCGGGCTGTATTCAGTATAAACCTTATGGGGACCAAAACTGCTTTGTAAATTGAACAAATGTTTTCAACTGGAGCCCTCGCTGCAATGGGATATCATGGAGGGATATGAATATCTGCTGTGGTGTACACTATCAAAGTAAAAAAAACATGGCTATTATATAACAGCACTGTACAAAACTGGTCCACAATTTTATTTAAAGCTAACAAACAACAATCTTAGTAGTTTTAAACAGTATTCATTTATCAAGTTTCACAAAACAACAAGTTCAAAATTAACAATTAATTGGAAGACCACTATTGTGCTTAACAATCACCTTGCTAAGGGAAAAGTGTGAAAAATATGCTATCAGAAAATCAAGCAATAGCCGACAATGCATTTGGTTATTACACACATAAACCCTAAAAAGGGGTAAGAATTGTTTATTTATAAAAAGAAAATATACAATTGAATCAACTTTCCTGATAAGGTAAAAGCACAACAATTGTGGGAAAACAAACCTGGTTTTCACTTGAAAATGACATTTCAAGTTGAATTAAGTTTGATCATGCTTTCTATGTACAATTGAAATAAATGGAAACTCGATTTAGAATTGATTACACTGATATGTATCAATGTGATTAATTGAATTTCCACTAATTCTAAGAAGTCAGTCAACTTTTAAACATGGAGGAACCAAAGTTTACAATTTTAAGTTTGGTGTATTAACACTTACGTGCCTAAGGTGTTTTCACTCACATTGGTGCCTAAGGGGGTCAATAAGAAAACCACTTTCATGAGGGAGTTTTCCAACTGAAATTCATTCCACCTTTGACAGGATCAATACACGGCCAGGCGAATACACAATATAAATGAGTTCTGGTTTAATGTCTGGAAAATTAGGGGCAAAATGGAACAAAATGTTTCAACAACACTATCCCACAGCATACACTTGTTTTATTCATTTTGATGTTTATAATGCTCTAGAAGAACCAAATTACTATTATTTAGCACAGACATTACTATTTTGTCCAGTCTTGTTGTAATTTTTTGTGTGGGCCGTAAGAAGGCGATTATGCCATAGGTTTTTTGGTTCAGTAATGTGCCATTCCAACGATGATTAATTGCTTCTTTTCAGCCACATACAGGCAACTGTTTCTCGGATTACCAAATTATTTTGTTTTTTTTTTTTTTTTTTTTTAATAAAATAATTTCTGACAACTAACACATGGTTTGTTAATTTAATAATCTTTGTAAATTACAATCCATTGTGCTTGGGGCCCAACTAATTATCCTCATGTATGGGCAGAAATTTTTATTTAATTTTTTTCATGGAGAACTGCATTTTAGAGTTACAAAAATTTTTCACCAGAAAGCAATCGAAACCAGTCTTGGGTATTATTGAACCCCCCTTAGCACTTAAGTGTTAAATTTGGTATTATATTTTTTGTTTGCCCATTTTATCTGCATTTATTATTAATAAAGAATTTGATCCAGTATTAATGTCAAATAACACTTAATGTGAGCAAAAAGCCCATAAAACTTTAAGCTAGTTTTGAGAAAGGTTCCACTATAGTTGCTGTTACAGAATCCTGTAATATGGATGCAGGTCTGCCTAGACTAACACCCAGCCCAGAATATACATTATAATTGAAAATCATTACACATCGCATTGAAAGTATGCATCAGCAATGACTGAAATTTTAACATTTCAAATCTGAATATTTGTTATCAATAATCGTTTACGTTAAATTAGATCACAATTGACCTTGCAAGCTTGGGTTGTTTAGTCTGTACATTTCGAAAACAAATCGTGTTAATTTTTTAAAATGCTGTAAATATTTAAGCATTTCTGGCAATACAAGGTAACCAGTATTTTGTTGAAGTAAATCTCGGCATATGCAGGTCTGCATATATAAACAAATTCTTGGCTATGAGTGTTTCACTTTTTGAGTTGCACAGATAAATACAATTTCAGAATATCTTCAAAACTGTACATTGCAAGACCATGGAGGCATTTTCAAAGAGAAAGACATGCCCAGTGGAATGTTATCCACATGTGTACAAAGAATATTAAAACTTATTACCTTAAATAAATACATGGATGGACTAAATACAATTTGTACGTATTTCAAAATATCTTGCATTCTTTAGGTTAAGTCACGGATGTATAACGGTGCTGATATACAGTAAGAATGAGGCGCACCTTTGGTCAATAAACAACAGCTAATCTGTCGGCAGATTGTAAGAAACGTCACAAATAACCACTGGTACAGACTGCTATATTGTACAAAGCCTTAGATTTGGCTTGTCATCAGCGTTCGAAATAGCGGTTGTCCGTTCGAACGGGACAACCAAATTGAGCGGCGGACAACCAAAAATAATATTTTAGTTGTCTGGTGGACAACCATAAAATCTAGAGCCATAAGTCACTTTTGATATGCCGCAAGTTGTTTCAAAATATGGAAAACCAACAGTTTTGGCGGACAACCAAAAATTATAACCTGGTTGTCCGTGGGACAACCACGCATTTCCCCTTAATTTGGACGCTGCTTGTCATTCCTCTTCAAAGAGATCTGTTCTTTGAGAGTATTAAGTATATTGTTCCCTCTCAAATTGACAGTGGCATCGACCTGGTGTATTTTAGCTTATGAAGCTGTGAAATTTACTTGCCAACCTCGCACTCACAGCATGAAGGTGGTATATACAATTGAAATAAAAGTGAGAATGCACAGACGCATAGGTATAAAAATGATTTTTGCCTTAACAGACCAGTCTGTAAGTCAGGTTTTGGATTTTTACTTGTACCAACATTCTCTTGATGTCCCAGGTATCCTTCTAGAACTCAAAAATTTGTCACTAAGACATTCCCAATGTCACTTCAAAGTGATGAGTTGCATGACTTTGAGAAAATCTGAGTCTAGGTTTGACCCAAGAAATAAAAACACAATGTATTTTCTATGAAACCTTGGTTCTTGAAGAACAAGGTATATTTACACTGGAGTGCATGTTGTTATGGTTGTCTGCTGGGCTAGCCTAGAGGGTGAATGTTGACAGAAAAGATGTCTTAGGAACTTCTTGGGACTTTGGTACATGGCATTAAGACATTTTGCCGGCATTTAAGACATTTAAGATCAATGTCTTAATATTACTATACTTTGTTCGGTCTCGAGTTTGGGGGTGACGTCATGACACGACTTTGCATTCGCTCTAGCGTTTGGATTGCGTCGCCTTTGTTCGCGTGCGTAAATGCTGCAATTCCAAGGTCGACGCATGCGGTTCTCGGGTGCAAAACCTAATACGCGCAGTGACGTCACCCCCAAACTTGAGATCGAACAGAGTATAAAAGCATTATGAATGGGTGTTATTATTATAGTAATAATACTTAGTAAGGAATCAAAGAAATGGTTGGTTGGATTATTAATGAATTGCCTTTTTTTGTGATAAAAAATACCTAAATTCTGCTTTTCTCATAATATTTTTCTAGAAACACCAAAGTTCTAAAATTTGAGTGTTTTTTACCAACCCAAATTTTATCTTTTATAAAAAAAGACCAGTGAATAAGGATAAAATTTGTATGATTTGTACAATTACAGCAATCATCAGAAAAGTTTGCTGTTGCAAGGACTGAATAAATACACAGGATTATGTCACTATTCAAGAGCAATAACAAGCCCCAATTTAAAGACACTATCAGTGATTCACCCGAAAGAGTCAAATATTTGAAATTTGTAGGAATAGCTTATAAGTAAAGGATAAATCTGTAGAATTCTCACAAGTTACTTTTACTATTAAGTGTCCTTAGGGACAGTGATGACCGAAATATCCGATTCTGTCCTTATTAGGTTGCTTTCAATCTAAGCATTTGTAAGGTATGCATGTTAGGACACCTGTACTTGTTACAGACATGCCAAAATTTTATTTCATGATTTTGTTTTTATTTTCTGATTTAGCAAATCACTGATAGTGTTTTTAACTACAATGACTTTCATTTCTTTCATTATGATGACATCAAATGAGCAAATGTTTAGGAATATCACTGAAATTTAAGCAAATATTCACTATCAAGAGGTTACAACACACCATTACATCTTCAAAAACTTTAAATAAATTGTGCTGGCAGACTAAGATATTTTGTTTACAATATTCTTCATTAGAATACATCAACTTTCTCACAACAAATCAATCATTTTCATACAAAAAATCCACTCTCTACCAAAAAAGAAGTGGGTGCATTTTCTTAAGGGCTATACAAGAACCATTTTGATAACATGCTTAAACTTAGCAGTAGGCATATTAAAGGCACTTACTGGCTTTTACATCAACACAAAGACCTTGTCATTTACATGCACTACTGTACAACTCTGAATGGCAAATTAGCACTGAAGGGTCTTATTGAAAATGTCAAATTTAAGATAACATTAAGGGGTAGTCCACCAATTTTAATTATATAGCATTATTGGATACACATAGTGCACTTTTTGTAACAACTTTGCATAGGGAGGATTATATTTTACCTCCCTTAAAAAGAACTATGGCTGTGAGACTTGTTGAGGTAATTCTTGTATTACTTTTCATGTTGCACACCACAAACTGAACTGGGCAAAGTCCAAAACAGCTAAAAACATTTGAATTGGCAAGTTAAAACACCCTTATCTTTCAGAATATCTATCATACTAAATCTTCCCGCAGGCCAAATACACTTCCTTCTCTTACCTTCTATGTATGTTTTTGGACTGGTTGGTGGACCGGATTTGGCCCGGCCCACCAACCAGCCCAATGGCCCGCAGGCCACTACTTGAGAACCCTTATATACAGATGGTTTTTTTTTCCCCAAAATTTAAAAAAGGGTTTTTTTTAAGGGAATAAAGGACACAGGCTATTATTCAGTACATCACCTTGGCTAATATAGAAGAATTTAAAAATAATGGTTCTTGATTAAGTTGAGATATGGATCATTTGGAGATTGCTATGCACGCTTGATGAAATACTTCTTACCTGTTCATGGAATTTACACTTCCCCCCCCCCCCCCCCCCAACTTAATGCTTTCCCAAACTTCAAATGTCAGACCAATTGAAAAGTTTAAAACATAATGGACTACCCTTTAAGGTTATTACGCCTTCCATTGTATATTTTTACAAATACGTTTATCCTTTAACTGTTAACATGATATTAGGTGGTTTTCTTTTTTTTTTTTTTTTCCAACAATAAATATCACACAAGCAAAGGTGAATGATATGTTAAACTATATATAACAATTAATATAACATATTTTGGTCAGGTAAGATACAGGGGAGAACAAAACAAAAAGTGGGGACCAAGAAGGCACGAACCCAAACAATCACTTGCCATAGGTGACTTTAAGAATACCTTCTAAATAGAAAAATCTTCCAACACTCTGCGTAGACATGCCAGTATATTATTTCCATTGAATTTTAATGACAAATGACAAAGCATACCAAAATACATTTAAAAAAATCATGACAAAAAAAAAAAAAAGTAGCTTTTACAGTTATGCCTTCAAGTCCCCTGACCACTACTACCCCCCAACTATACTCCCTCAGCGGATTCCCGCCTGAAATACGAAGGAATGCCTACTGCTTTCAGCCTAAACGGTTTGATACCTTACAGCTGGGATTTGTAGTGAAATGCATTGTCTGACACTATGACATTGTTACATGAGTAACTATGACTTCATATTTCAGGTGAATGGAGTAGTAGGAACGCTTCAAAACACAGTTCCTCAATCGAGCTCCAATTCCAAATGTAACAAACCATTTTAAGGTAGGGTAGACTTTTGCCAATGTAAGGCTAGACCTTTTTAGGTATAGTAATTCTTCTGCAGTGGGCCAAGATCTATAGTCAGATATGGATTGATATCATGATCAGACCTAGGCATCCCAACAGATGCTGAATGTTAAAGGGGCTTGTTCTGATCATCTTTGGGGACCCCTAGAAGTAATATTAATTTTGGTATTCAAATGAAAGACCATACTTTTCTGCATTGTGCTCTTGAAATTCAGCATTCAAATCCATTCTTGCCTCTATAGAGAAAAAAAATCTGTCGTTTTAATGGTTAACCCCCATCAATATTAGCGGAGTAGAGAATTATGGACCTGCAATATTCCATTATCCATCTTGCCATCAAACCGGTCGTTGTTTCCCACGGTACTTTGTTATGAGTGCTGCAAGTGCCAGGTGCAAGAATCTCATCTAAAGTAGAAACCTTGATATGTATCCAATCGGAACAAGCACCTTTAAGTACAAGTTACTGGTGAGGATTGTTTGTGTGTATTTAAAATATAGTAACTGCACACTTGTCACGTTGACAAGCTAATTATTGGCCTCGCCCGCAGCCAGCGTTTGTGTATTTATTCATGAGTCAATGCAACTCTATCAAGAGTTTCTTAACTGGGTAAGAGTAAAAGAAAGCCTGTGGGATCGTTCTTGAGCTGTCCCTGATCATGTATTTCATCTCTCCGGTTTACTAGGATGAAAAACAAAGAATAGATGCAGAATTGGAGAGAAACTGAATACCAACACAAAAGGAGAGGTATAGATAAATTTCATTGGCCAGGTATTCTGACGAGGAGTCAACTTTAGACCGGGTTAAAAGCAGGAGTTAGTCCTACACGATTGGACCTTTTTTCCTTCCAACAGGCTGTAACGGGTGAGAAAAATTACCTAATGGTGGACTGTTCCATCCCATATATGAGCGAAATTTTTCACCTGTTCATTTGACTTTAATTTTGAAAGAAAAAAGTCCACTTATGTACGATAACACTGGTTTTAAACCCAGGTCTAAAGATTAGTCTTCCTTTCAGAATCCAGCCATTATGTCTCAATAATCAAATAGAGAGTTAGCACAAATGTTTCAAACACACCAAAACAAACATGCAACGTCATTACAGATTTTGTCTGTGACAACCTGTTACCATTTAGGCTTTTATCAACTTGTATAAAATGTTCCTGACTTTATATACAACATCACCATGACTCCATTTTTGGGCGAAGATATGCAGTACATATTTCAAGCCAATTTTTATAGTAAAAATAACAAAACAATACCCACAACCACAATGGTACATAGTATACACTTGCCCGTCTGAGGGAGACATATACCTCCATAGCTGCTGATATGTTAAAATGTTCTCTAAGCTTGATCCCTCATGCCACACAAACACAACATGTATCAACCATTTGCCTTTTAATTAACGCAACCAGTACTTAATACTCGGCTGACTAGTGCTGCTGTCATTGCATATTTTTATTGTTAACAATGCCAAAATGGAATCTGATGTAGTTTGCAACAGCAATAATGATTATCAACAGAAGAAAATAATATTGTCTACACGCCATTATCACTTGTAAAGTTGCCCCCCCAAGTCAACCGAATATTGGTATTAAGCTCATTGCAATGATGGAGGCCAGTAAAGTTCGATATTTTCGTTTCGGTGATTACAAAATGGAGGTCCCGAGAATCCAAATTTTGACTTAAAATTCAGAATTTTTCCTGAGGAAGTGAAGTTAGTTAATGTTCAAATTCAGGTTAAATTGTCAGCGGATACAGAGTACGAACATCAAATGCTTTTTGTCTGCACAGTGGTCATCTCAATCTTACAATGCGATCAACGAGTAGAATACTGCATTATGCGGTTGAGCCTGAGGCTCTTAACCAATACATACGTGTAAAATTTTTCAATTTTTTCATTGGATAAAACTATCATTACACGATGCCTTTGCGTTTGATACTGCAACCGAGACCTATCTAACCTGTTCTAGGTAATGTGGAAAAGATGCTTGTGTTTTGAAAAGAAGCGATTTATATGCAGACCAAATTCAGTATAGAGGCTTTTGTGAATCTACATTACCTAAATTTCTGTGTGGTGTGTACGGCTTTTATAATATTTGATGTCACTAATGCTCATTTTGTGTCAACGTGTCAGGAAAGTCACGTTGTCAACAACTTTGTCACCACATGCAGTTAACAACAGCACTACAGCAGAAATTGGTCATGCGAATGGTTGGCATGTAAGTTCCACAAAATTGGGACATGTAGCATGGCTAACAGCACGGTCGGACAAGTATATACCTTTTTCAGAGAGTACGACCATCGATACTGTGGTCAAGTATGCAATATCTGTAGCGTCATAACAGCTGCTTTGGACTTCAAATTAGGATTTGAACCATAAAAAACATCAACATCAATAGGTCACAATTTAACATTTCTTATACTCTACATCTCCCAGCAAGGCTGCAAGGACATAATGCATGATTAATACACAGCTACATGGTAGTTGTTGGTACACCATTGCACATCATGTCAATATACCAATTGTTTCTAATCCCCACACCAACAGCTTCATCACCGTTACTGTTTTTGATACTCTTTGTACACATCTCCTTCAGGCACTTTCACTCCTCTGCACGGGGCCGCTATTTCTTGATCCGCTGTTTCCACAGTACCCGCCTCCTCGATCGTTGCCTCCGTGTGCCCTCCTACCTGCTCCCCCATGCGGACATCCACGATCCATAGTCCGTGGCCACCACTGGGCACCTTGCTGTGCACCACCCGAAGGTCCTGCACATCTGGTGCCCCTTCACCAAGAAGGCAACTCTGGCTGCTGCACCAGCATAAGAGCACCTTCTGGCTGAGGTCCAGGTAATACCAAGTCTGGGTTCAATGTGCCGGTCGTTGAGATTGTCAGAGAGATTTGGGATGGATTTTCCGACTGCGTACACACTGAAAGTCCACATGACGACTCTTGTTCTCCTCTTTCTCCCATGACATGCGTAAGAATGCCTTTGCCACGTAGTTGTAAACATTACTGGAAAAAGAAATAACAGTTGGCCAGAGTTAAATGTTGAGTTTCCATAACTTTCAAGGGGCTTAATCTCATAACAGATATTCTCAGGTAATGGCATGCCTTATTTGAAAATTAAAGATGCACTCCTTAGAGGGCTAAAATGAATGTGGAAGTCAGTTCTATCATGGCCATCAGCTCAGCAGTCATCATAATTACGCAGTGCATTAATTTCCCTACAATTTGCACAAAAAGTAAACCTCCAAAGTGGACTCCAATAGGCCAAAGTGATCTGTAATAGGGACTCATTTGAGCCTGTTTTAATATTGGCTAAGCTTCCTTTTTGCCAAGTTAGTATCTATGTCTGTTGTGACAAACCATCATGTCCGACCAGAAAACAACTGCAGTCATCCCCCCACATCACTTTTAACACGCTCACTCTGTTTACAATTACCCTCTGGTTTTCCAATGGGCTGTGCTTGATCTTCTCTTTATAGTCGGTAACCGTGCCCCAAGTAAAATCAACATTAAACTAACACAGTATCTGCACAAATCTATAACACCTTTCCTATCCTACTCCCCCCTTTTTAGAGAAATTTAAGTTAGGAAAGAAAATTGTCATTACTTTGAGTTTCTGTTGTGTTTAAAAGATGTTTAAACACATGTCATAGAAGATGCATGCATAGCTTTAAATAATTACACATTTTACACTTTCTTGGGGTTTTAGTTTTGAGATTACACCTCTTTTTAGGTTTGAGATATTTTCTTGTTGTTTAGGTTTTTTTTTTTTTTTTTTTTTTTTTTTTTCAAAAAAGAAAAGATTATATAGAAGCTCGAGAAACTGGCGAAGCCACAGAATAATAAAGACGAAAATACAGGGTCTCGAACCCGGACCTCTGGCTTCTAGGCGTGAGATATTACACAGGCCACCGAGGACTGTGTGATGGTTGATACCATTGAAACGAGCCGCTATGGGTATTCATCTTTATTGAGTTTCAATCGGCCGTAATTATTTTATATTTTAGAATGGGAGCAAAAAATCCTGAACCAACCATACTATATGCATTATAGTATGAACACGTCCTGAGGTAGCTGAGTGGACCACTGTAATATACCCTATAGTCCGTTCATACTACACACTGCACCAAAATCGTTACTGCAATCAACTTGCATTATGCTGCAAATGCATTGCAGTATTGCAACAAGTTCAAATTAGTTTAACTGGTGATGCATCAAAATGCAGTTAGGTGGTATCCATTTGGACTGCCAATCCTTCTCAAGTTTACTGCAACATACTTCAACCCATGACCTGCGTGACCTGCTCTGGGTTGACCTGCAGTAACCTCGATTAGGAGAGCAGCGGAAGTGACGGAACACTGCATTAAATTATACTCCCAAAATTGTGAGCTTGTTCTATTTTATCATGTATCCTTACGAATGATCTAACTAGAGCATTTTTTGTGCTCAAAACAGCCATCAGACACCCCTATAGCCACATTAAAAATTTTGTTGCGCCCATTGGCATAGTAGCGGTCCCAACGCTAGCATTGGTACCCCATCACTATCGGCCACTGCCAGCCACTGCATCCATGATCCCTTTGCTCATTTTTGTATCCTTCCCCAAGGCTCCACTTGCGGGGAGGCCTGATGAGGTTTACTAGTGGATCAGTTCTAAGTATACATGTATAAATAGACAATATCACAATGTTGGTGAGTATATTCTATTTTATTATCCATTTTATACATTACGAATGATACAACTATGCATGACTGCCACAGCTGGTCCGAGGTGGAGGAAGTGGAGCCGTTAGTCTCAGTTGCTGCGGGTTTCTCGCCATGTGAATTCTATAGAAGCTGAAAATACTTTGGCCCCATGTATCCTATACATATATCATGTAGCATATAGCACCTCTATGTCGAAGCTATACATTTGTATTATATATATATATACCGAACCGGCATTCCTCACCTTATGAGCATAATGTTAATGAATGCTTAGCATCCTTCCTCCTCAACTCTGGCTGCTTGCTGACAGGATTGTTTTTTGGTCACAATTTTATACTAGTAAAGGACGTCTTTCATACAACATTCTGGAACTTTGTATGCCGTCCTCCACCTGCGGCTTCCAAAATGCCAGTAATGTTTACCTCTTAAGTGCAAAAACCCAAGATGTGTGCCTAACTTCAAATTATAAGCATTCGGTTAATGGGGCGATGTTACTGACCAGTGGACGAGGCTTTCACTTTAAAAGCGTCAGAGATGATCAAGGAAAGTACCCAGCGTGATAATGTTTGCCTTTGCTGCAGGTTTAAGGTAAGGATGAAAAAGTTTGTCAGAAATTGAGGATCCATAGATTTTCTTAAGAAGGTCGAGAGGAGGTAAAAATCTCGAAGTCTCCGCTGGACACCGATGTTAATTCTCAGGATCACCAGTATCGCTAGGAAGCTCTGGAAAAACTGTAGGCCGAGGTATACAATCGAGTGACTGTTTTTTGGCTATCAATCCAGAATACGATTACCAGTTCCGAAGAAAGAGCCGATCCGTGAAACTTTTGCCATCAAATCCGAGTACGTGTATTAAAGTTGGGCGATTGTACAACCCTAAATAAAAATTTGAAACTGGCCGACAAACCAACCCAGATCCAGAGTCGGTCGGTTGTTATTATTCTCAAACATAGCCAAATAGATATCTTTATTGTGGCCCCGTCTGTCTCAAACATAATTAGCGGCCCTCATTTCTTTATATTTTTTTGCCAGAGGGTGAAGTACACGATGATCGATCCAGATGGAGATGTACCCGCTACTCCGAGTTCCGAGTTAGTACGTCTCCAACAGAAGCTGTATGTGTATCACTTAGAATTTCTTCAACCAGACGTAGAAAGCGTCGGTCACTAAGTAGATAATGGAGGTTGACTTCTTAGCTCTGCTTCGCTCTGCTGCCAAGGAGGCAGGTTCTACTGAAAAATCCTTGCTTTAGAAGGCGAGCTTGAGATAGGCTACACAGTCAAATATAGAGATTTTATCCTACTAGAAAAGCGTCACTCTATCAATTTTATTTACCTGCAGGTTTGCCTTACAGGTACCGTCTCGGATGCGATCCTTTAATAAACTGACCAGCCTTAAAATCCAAACCTTACGTGACCAAAAGGGGAATAAGCAGGATGTCTGCATGACTTTGATTGCAAAAATTTGACCGAAAAATTGAGCAATCAGATGGACCAACTTATAATAAGCAGTCTTCACCCAAGCTTCTAAGTCCGCAGCCACATGATTTCATACTTTCAGTATGTGGGGAGTTTGAATAGTCATGCTTGCAGACAGACGACTATTGGCTGGTAATCTAAAACAATCATCTGGTAATTGACGGGTGAAATGCCATCCACAGTAGATCCGGAGTAAGCTATCATATGGCTGACTTTGTCCCTGGAAAAACTGTCTACGAAATTGTTGATAACTCCAGGGAGCTGTTCCGCCTTCAGGGTAATAAAATGATTCTGGCACAAGTGAGGTGGCGGATATTCACAGCGCACATGAGGATACTCTTGTCATCCTGGGTGGTTAAGTAGGCAACTAGGAGTGGAATAATCTGATCTGAATTTCAACCGATGTCCCAGATAACGTCTCTTTGAAACGCCTTAAAGTGTAACATCGCGTTAGCAACTCTAGTACATAAGTGGAGGCTTTCTTATAATATTCGACCACACTCATTAATGTGTGGGACATAATGCATGCCTTCTAACCTGTCTTCGAAGATTCTGACGTTAAATTGAGCCTGGTGTGGAAGTTCTTGAAATTACATTCACCATAAGGACCTTAGAGTTGCTAAACCATCGTAACTTGCACAAAATTAGTATTCAAAGACTTGGTGATATAGGTCATGACAGTAGTCTTAGTAGAAAACTCCGAAGGTGTAGCTGGAAAAAGTTCCGACCAACAAATCTGCAGAAGGTAGAAAAAAAGGGGGGGTCTTCACCAAGCTTGCCATCAATCCCTAAGCAGAAGAACCATCAGAACCATAGATGAGCTGGAGATGAACTCTCTCTCATAATGGCCATCAGTAGCGGTCAATCAAAATTACGGGCATTAATTTCTCCTACAATTTGCACAAAAGTTAAACCTCCTCCAAAGGGACTCAATAGGCAAAGTGATTTGTAATAGGGGACTATTTGAGCATGTTTTAAATATTTGGCGAAGCTTCACTTTTTGCCAAGTTCTGGATCTATGTCATGTTGTGGACACACCCTCATGTCCCCAGACAAAGCTGCAGGCCTCCACATCACTTTTAAACACGATCACTTGTTACACTTACCTTGGTTCCACCTGGTAGTGATTGATCTTTTCTCTTTTAGGTGGCCGCTAAACCTTGCAAAGTTAAAATCAAAATTAAACTAAACATTATCTGCACAAACTCTATAGAGAATTAAGTTAGAAAGAAAATTGTTCATTATTGAGTTTTCTGTTGTGTTATAAAAAATGTTTAAACACATTGTCCTAGAAAGAGGCATGCATGCTTGTAAAATAACATTTTCCCTTCTTGGGGTTTTAGGTTGAGATTAACCTTTTTCGGTTTGAGATATTTTCTTGTTGTTTAGTGTTTTTTTTTTCAAAAAAGAAAAAGATTTATAGACGCTCAGAGAAGAAAACGGCGAGCACGACTAATAAAGAACGAAAACAGACACGGTCTCGAAACCCGGACCTCCGTGTCTCGGAGTGAGATCAGTACCCCTAGGCCACGAGGATGTGTTGATGTGGATTACCAGTGAACGAGCGCTAATATATTTCAGTCTTTATTCAGAGTTTCAAGGCCGTAATCATATTTATATTTAAGAATGGGAGGGCCAAAAAAATCTGAAACACCATAAATATATGCCAATTATAGTATGAAACAGTCCTGAGTTAGTGAGTGGGACCAATGCTATTAACCCTATAGGGCCAGTTCACTACACTGCACCAAAATCGTTACTGCAATGCCACTGCATTATTGCTGCAAACGCATTGCAGTTGCAACGACGTCCAAATTCGTTTAATGGTGATGCATCAAGATGCAGTGAGATGCAGTGGGAGTGCAGTACGGTAATTTTAATGCAATCCTTCATAAGTTTACTGCAATGTACGGCAACCTGTGACCTGCAGTAAATCAATTAAGAGTTTAGCAGAAGTGACGGAACACTGCAGTAAATTTACTGCACAGAATGCAATGCAGTGTGAGTATGAACGGACTTAACTCCTCCTGATTTTGCGGGTTGTAATTTACCAGCAAGCACAGACAGGCACGCACATCAACGCTAAATTATGAGAAACAAGAAAATACACATGCCGCTTTTCTGTGATGCTCAGTCATCTACCTGTTGATATTCTACATCTCTCAGAGCCTAATTACCGAGAGGAATGCAAGGCAACATACGGTCTTAATGGGTGGGTTACTTTATCAAGGCTCAAGGGTTTGTTACCTAGAGGAAGAGTGAAAGGACACATGGATTTTTTTGTAGTTCACTAAGTTACGGAGAGGACAAATAAGCAAGAAATATGTCTCTGTGTGGATGTGTTTTTGTTGTAACTATAACAGTACCACACTATAGTCCATGCTCTACTCCCTGCAGTTGATGCATAGCCTTGACGCCAGGTTTTTAACGACACGGCCAAAATGCGTCTTTGTGCGCGCGTGGTTAAAATGCCCTTAAGCTTTAAACCAGTGCGCGTGGTTATGTGCGACCCATCATATCTAGCCACTGATGTCACTGCATGAGGGTAGGGCATGAGTATAAAAAACCAGACTGAGAAGAGAAATGCACCCAAAGTTCCCATGTGATGCGATTGCGTCATCAACCAAACAAATCACGGAAAGGAAGAGCATGGCCGGCCGGCTCGTAGACATGGAATTGCCATAGGGCAGCGGGGAGTGGGGGTGGTGGGGGGGAGGGGGGGTGGTGGGGGGAGGGACAAAAACAAGTTTTGGGGAAAATCTATGATACTTTTACGTGAAACATGCCTAATTATCTTCTTTTGTATGTTGTTTGGATTTTCAATTCTCACTTTAAAAGAATGTTTTGATTTTCTAAAATTGTGTGCTATTTTCAATCACAGGTCAAATTTCATTCACTGTGTGACATAAACACACACAAACAAATTAGAGGGATTTATTCATTTTTAAATTATCTCTGTATTTGACCATTTGACAGATTGATATACCCCAAAACCCTTTAGAAAAGACTAATTGCTCAACGTTTGGCGTGAGTGAAAATAGCTCTTTTACACTATACTGACCTTCAATGCCTAGTCTTATCTTCCTGAGTCCCCCCCCCACTCTCCTTCAGACTGACTTGGCTACGTCTCTGTTAGATGTATTGAAAATCTGTACAGCAGTGTTGGTACGTAAACAACTGAAACTACCACAGGATCCACGAAGTGTATTAAATGACCATGATTGCAACAATACCCCGAACATCTTTACTGATGTGATGCACTTGAAAATGGATGAAAATCTTGCATTGATAACAAGCAAGAAGATTCACTGCCTAAATAAGTGCTGATAGTTTGGTAGTTTCTTTATAAGACTGTTCACTTCTGTGAATGGAACACTGTAAGTAGGTTCCAACATTTAAGAGATCTGAAAAATACATGGAGTACATATGTAAAACCACCAAATGTTAACTTACTTTGTGAAAACTCCTCTCCCCTCTGTGGAGGGGTATTCGTCATCCCACTCCACTATGTCATCCTCCATTAAGAGAATATTGACACTCACGCTAACTTCTCTGTAAAGATTCCAGCAAAATGGTGAAATAACAACATCAATGCGAATATAAAGCCATGATTATCACTTGTATTAAATATATTTTAAAAACGTCTATTTTCTTAAAAAAAAAAAAATGGTTTAGCATAAAATATTCATATAACTAAACATAACCAAGTCAAAAGCTGAAATTATCAGTACGAAAACAACATGGGGCCATAATCATGGTCTGTTCCACAAGGTTTTCTACAAAGCAGTCTTTGGTGACAATAGAGTGCCTTTGCCTTGTTTGATGTTGAGTACATTGCAAGATCATTATACCATGTTTTGTAAACTTCATTCTCTTTAAATTGAAGGTCATTTCATGTTAAGTGCAAGTCAACTTTACAATGGACAATTGTTCAAGATTTTTGTTTGGCTCTACTCCACTTTAAATTTTAACCCAATCCAGACGTGGCAATAAAAGATAGGCCTACTGTATTAAAAACTAACCTTAGCAAAGGCAACCATTTAGGGCAAGATGTGATATCGAGGTATTTCTCACCTTACTGTCTGGCCCATCGTTGGAAATCTATGCAGCACATCCTGTAAACACAAGATTGCACTGAATTAAAATTTCTTTTTATTTATCATCAGAGTATTTATCATGTTGTATGTCAATTACACAGTGCATGATAGAACGTAGTCGGGGTAAATCTCTTGCGAGGGTCTGTCCCTGGTTTCTTACTGCCTTCTTATCCAGCTGTTGGACTTGTTAATGAATGAATACGGTTCTATTAGTTCTATCTACAAGTACAGGATCTTTTTACCCAGCTATTAACTACACAAGTAATTGGTTCTCAGTTTATACAATTTATTTTATACATTCGCCATTCTTTAGTCAGTTTTAGAACCATACAAACATGTGCTGTACTTTTCCCACAGGAATTCCTCTGAATATGTATTCTGCACAGGACTTAATTGAAAAAGGTGTTTTAAAGAGACATCAATCTGAAATACCCACATAAATAAAAGTTGGTCTTAAAATACATTGTTCCTGATAACTTAACTCCCCCCCCCCCAAACCTTTTTTTCCAGGAGTTTGCCATACATTTTCACTTTAAATATTTTCAGCAGTAAAATATAAACAAAATGCACAATGAGGTAAAGTATTATGGTTTGTGATCATTTTCCTTTTAGATTTTCATTATTTTAGGCAAATCACTGATAGTGCTTTAAAGTAAAGCGTTTTTCTATTGGCACACAATACTTCGCACAGCTTTTACAATAGACTAGAGCACTGCACGAGGTATTCCATAGATTATAGGAGAAGGCGATATCCAGGCTAGTATGTTTTGACAACATAATAGCTTGTGCTTATGTCACAAGAACCACCTGCAGAAAAATCAATTCAATAAATTAATTTTATTCTCTCTGATATGATATAATTTCAATGCTGTTTCAAATTGTAATTAAGCATTTAAGCACAAAGGATTCATGCAAAACTTGACCCAAACCCATTTATTATCCCTGTTGCACAGCTTTCTCTTCCCACCTGCAAAGACACACCTAGTCAGACACATGACCACTTTCCCATGTTTTCAAATTGTTTAATTAACACATTGTCATAGTTTTAACGATTCACATTTGTCGTAAATACACACCCAGGGTGCTAAAGCCTAATGGTCGATGATGGACACTTATTTGCTCCCCAAAATAAACCCACATTTGTTGTACATTACCCATTTTTATGGGTAACAATATCAAATTATATTATTGATACACAAGTAACACATTTGTGAATCTCAATATTCCAATTTTTGTTCAATCAAGAAATATTGCTATTTGGAAATGTGATAATTTGATAGGGTGATTGCTTGTTCGCTAAAAGGCACTGTTGTTATTCGAAACTAAGGCACAAGATTTCGTCAGGCCAGTCCCAATTTAGCAAAATAAGAACAAGAGGCTTATTTACACCTGTTGAAACCCACCCCCACAGGCAATAGTATAGCCAGGATTTTATTGAGATGTGTGATTTTTTAATCATGGAATTTTGCACACTAAGCTTTTACATATTTTTTAGAACATTGCTTCAAAAATCTAAATGTGGGGTTGGTTTTCAGACAGGTCATGGCAGGAGGATTAGGAATAATACGTTAGAGCTTTTGGACATTGACATTTCTTAAATGGGGCATTACACATCGTGTCATCCAAAAGGCCAATTCAAAAAATTCTCGCACCTGCCTGGTTATACCCTGCCCCAGAAGAGGAAGCCATTGTCAATACAACATAGGTAATTTAAGAAACCAAATCTTACGTGAGCAGATGAATGAAGTGGTTTGTTGGTACTTAATGAGATTTTTACATTTGATCCGTACTTCATTGAATGTATAAGAAGGTAGTCGCACGCCTCCTCAAGTCAGACACTGGTATGCTAGGTGGACATCGGATGAAACCACCCTTGTAGAAATACCTGATTATCCAAAACACAGACATTCAGTTCGAAACTCAGGTTTGACAACAAATTAATGAATTTATTTTTATGGCTTATTTAAAATTAAAGGTGCAGGTGATTTTGTGATCTCATGACAAGCATGCAGGTTTAACCTTCATCTTAAGAACATACAAACATTCTATGTGATGGATTTTAGGGTTAAGGTTAGCTTAGGGTGAAGGTTAGAATTGGGGATATGGGAC
>JAMKCH010018628.1:0-23861 GCA_023653785.1 Ophioderma brevispina
ATTCAAGATGAAGTTCTTTGTCACCTGATTTACTATCTGAACTATCTGCACTTTTGTAGATTTTAGGACAATGAAATCCTGATAGCTTTAGTACTCCTACTGAGTTACCATTCGCGATGAAGAAATTGTGCGAACATATGTCCCCATGAAATATGACGCTCTTCGCGATTCTGTAAGTATTGTGTAGCCAATGCAGCTTGCATTGACCATGAATGGAACACATTGCTGTTCAGAGGATGAGAACTACCTTGTAAAAAATCAAACACAGATCCCCTCTGAAAGTATTCAGTTGCCAGATAGAAATATCTTCTTTCATCCGTACCGACTAGGCCTTCATAGGAACCTATATAGCAGGCAATGTTGTCATGTTTTAAGGCTTTAATAACTGCCTGTTCGTGGTCGAATTTCGATTTTATTTTGTTATCTACGCAACTGCATTTCTTCACTGAGGCATAGTGTGTGTTTCCCAGTCCACGAACTTGAGTGCCAGACTTCAGCTTAATTTCAGCTTTGATGCCAGCATGGCGAATTACTTCAACCAATTTCTCAGGATAAAATTGTACAGGACCATAAGCGCCGCCACTTAGAAAATATGTTCCGGATGCCATTATGATTGTTAGAGATAGGTCACATGTTTATCGACAAACTTCCAAAACCACGTTTAATGTTTATAGCTGTTTATCTAGAAAATAATGATGAGAAATAGCAAAATCAGTCTTATAATGTCTGTCACAAGAACGAGGGATTCAACCCTCTTCTTACCAAGGGAGGTTACACCCATATAGTGACATTCCTCCGGTGCGCTAGTATCAAGTCATAAACATCGGGTACTTCATAAAGAATCCACGAGGGGTTGGTTGGTAAACCGTGTTACAAAAAGGCCTGGTAAGACGAGGGTTAAGTGAATGCTTAGTAAAGGATTATCTCGAAACCTTAATCCTGCATCTCTAAAAACAGATAGTCAGCGAGGAGCTCACCAAAATAATTTTGTCACATTGTTGACACAATTGGACCAAAGAATCAGAATTGATTATTTTTGATACCGAAATTAGTTAAAAAGTTGTTGCGTGGGCAACGGATTCCTCGAAACCCTTAATCATGCATCTCTAAAAACAGATAGTCAGCGAGGAGCTCACCAAAATAATTTGTCAAATTGGATCAAATTGAATCAAAATTTAATCATTTTGATACTGAAATTAGTCGTTGGTGGGTTCCCCGCTGACATATTTTCCGTATTAAAATGACAAACTTGTTTTAAGTTTGTGAAGAAAAAATAACTTTTTGCACCCCTGCGACTATCGTAATTATAAAAGTACTTACATAATGTATATAATGACATTTATTTTATTTACTCAATAACCTGTATTACATTTAGATGTCTTCAATAATATTGACCTTTCATCTCGTATGATAATCGTCATATTTTTATACAGAATGCCCTGCGTAGATTTCAACTATTTTGCTTGTTTTCGTAAACAAACATTCAAATTACAAGTAACCTCCATTAAATTTACACTCTTAGACTTACCTGTAGTTTGAAGATAAACCAACTCTCCTTAACACCCGCCTCGCAGAAATTCGAGAAATGCCTCGATGGTAGTCAAGCCGAATTGCGTAATTTGTGGTTAAGGTCAAACAATATTTAAATATACTGACGTAAATGTGTTATATTATCATCAAACCACTCCCTAAATCTCATCTGTATTTAACTTTTTAAAACAATACAAAATACTTTTGACGCATGCCAACCAGTCCAACCAGTATGATTAATTAGCTACCCACTGAGCCCTTTGTGTGCCCGGCAACGTCAGAATATGTCAAATATTGATTGTAGTGCATGCGCATGTGCGCCTATAATCTGATTATAACAGAATTGAGGTAAATCCTAACGGCTGATTTTAATGTTTAGTTCACAGTTGGGAACTTTGATCTCAAAGTTTATGGATTTGTTAAAAAACGGGAATCGAGCTGAACTTTCGGTAAGTTGTGTAATACAGTTCTTGATAGAAATGGATACAAAATAAACGCGTTTTAACAGAAGAGTTAGATACATTTGATTTGAAAAGTTGCGATTTTCCACTATCAATTACGCACAATTGCAAACAATAATGTAGGCATAGAACCTCAGTAAAGATTTTATCTAAGTTACGTAAATTTACATAATTTTTACCAACTTAAACAAGTTATAAGTAATTTTACCAAATCGTTATAAGATTTCTATAACATGTTAAATGATGGTCTGTTTTAACTTTTGTAGATTCATGGCAAACAATTCGCCAGCCAGAAATCGCACACATTTCGGGCAAAAAATTAGCATGTACTGACGCAAATTTCATTGGAAGTGGTTATACGGCAGAGGTTTTTCGAGTGACATTTCAAGATGAGTATGGCCGTACGGTATTGCTGCAGCAAAGCGATTTTAGACCACAACAAGCTGATGAATAATTTCTTCAAAAGAAAGTCCCAATGCCTCAAGAAAGGGGGGGGGGGGGGACTTAACATGGACAATATAATCCATTACTTGGAGTGATATACTCAAGAACCTAGAGTATCTTGATGGAATATGCTACCAAAGGATCGCTATACGATTATCTACAAATTCACAGCTTATTGTCTGAAGACATGGTTTCACTATGGTCAAGGCATGCAGCGAAAGCAGTGCAATATCTTCATCAAAATAGTACGGTGCATGGGACATAAATCGCCATTTTCTGATAACCGAGAAAATATCTTAAAATTATCGATTTTGGCTTGAGTAAGGAAATGTTTGAAAGTTCCGAAAGTACCGAAAGTAAAGGAACGACTCGTTGGAGGCGCCGGATATATAGCGATCATATTATAATCAAGAAATCCGACATCTACTCCCTATCAAGTTGTTTTCTGGGAACTACGAACTAGCAAAGTACCGTTGCAGATAAACTACCACCTACCAGATTATGTGGGCTGTGGCGTTGCAGCACGAACGACCACCCTTGCCAGATGCGTACCCAAACGAATACGCGATCTGATGGAACGTGTTGGAACGGGAGATCGTCGACGAAGACCATCTATAGACGTAGTCGTCGAAAAGCTGAACACTATGAAGAAAACAGGGATTTAGATAGGAAAATGGATGAAATATGAAAAATATGGATTCAGTGAGAAGAATGCTATAAGAAATTGAGGAAGGTGTAACCCCATGGAAAAGAGACAGAATAAAGACCAGATGTCATGGTGGTATTCTATTTAAAGCATATTAGCACATTTTGGAAGGGCGCCCCCAAGTTTTCAAAAATTTGAAGTTTTACACGGTTGCAATTGGTAACTGGTCAGTAAACCTATACCTGTGAATGGTTTAAGCCTCGAAAGAAATGTCTATTGTGTCCAACGAAGGAATTTTGTACTAGAATAAATTATTATCGGGATCCCCCGATAATAATTCAACGCTGCTGAAAACGGCCTTCAAGTGAAATAGCCGGAAATATCGAAAATGAATGTCTAGCTCATCCATATTTGTTTTTATAGTTCGGGCAAGCCAAGTTAGGGTTATTTTCTCGAGGTGGCACTTTTCATATCATGGATGGACATAACGTAGCATTTCCAGCTCTGGCCGTTTAAATTTCAATCTGGGATCCCAATTGTAATTACAACAAAATCGCTTATTTTGTGATACATCCATTTTTTAGCATTCTCGTTCGCATGTTATATAGTGTCCCAGACAGTGACCAACGTACTGTGCAAAAATATCAATTTTGAAAATGGGGGCGCTCTCAAAAAATGTGCCAATATTGCTTTAATAAATTTAATTGGCCTTATTGAATTAAGACGAACCATTGGACTGTAAAGACGGGCCAGCCCAGTCACTGCGTCGTAATGACATATACAAATACGCATGGTAGAGGTAAATAGGCAACACTATTTTCCCGAGAAGAAAGAAGGAAAAAGTACTGGCCTACGGGCCTATCACCCCGACCCGAAGGGTGGAGGGTGATAGGCCCGTAGCCAATACCAAGGGAAAATAGTTGCCCCATTTCACGATATAAACCATGTAGTATGTGTTTTTATGACACCCACTGTGACTCTGGGGACAGGTTGTAGGGAAACAGTCCAATCTATTAACTAGGGAAATAGCACGCGTATTAGGAATCAGACAAGGAAATAGCATGAGGTGTAATAAAGCAGCTCCCAACACGGCGATCCAGGAGTCAATGGTTTGGGGTGATAATAATTATATAGGGCTGTTGTGATATTAGAGTGTATCGGTGCGCTTGGCTACAGAACGCATAGCTCTGTAGCAATGGAGCGTAGGTTCAGGGGTATAGTTTGATAGAGTTCTTTTGCAGGGAAGTTTGGAGTTTTGTGTAGCATTTCATACAAAACCAATTAAAAGCACAGTGAAATTCATCACCTGAAATTTGGAACTGTAAACCAAGTTGAGGTGTCAAATTCGGAACCCAATGTTATTGCATGCAAGGTTAAAGTTCAAATTCATGCGTGACATGACAATGCTACTATACTGTTTCATGTGTATCACTAAGGAGCATTACTTTGCGTTGATTTGAATTTTGAACATGTTGAAAGAAAATTTAAATAAAGCTTACCCCGATGAATGGTAGGACGTCATTGAAAAGTACAACACTATGAATTGAACTGCCATTGAAAATTAAATAGTGATTAATCTTTCCCTGGGGATTGCCAGCGCACACAACTGTTAAAAAAAAAAAAAAAAACCCATGGGCGCTTGGCCGGAGATTCGAACCTGGCGACCTTCGTATTACATGCCGCACAGACGCTTAACCGACTGAGCCTATCAAGAAAGTTCGGTAGACGAGCGATAGAATCATCTATAGGTGTAGGTTCGAAAGTTGTCTGTACTACGCCTTCAAATGCATTGAAAATAGTCGTTACTACGTATAGTCTAACATCTTGATCGATTACGATTGACGACGGAGATACAGAATGCTTGATGCTTTGACCGTATTGTAGATAAACGGGAACGAGATGAATAGTTTGGGTCACGTGTCGGTACCAGCGTCCCGTGTCAGGTATCAGGTATCAGGTATCGGTTTGCTCTTCGGGGGCGACCGATATGTATAAATCCGACTATGTTAAAATCAAGGTCTTTAACATATGGCCATCTGCCCAGAGTGCTATTATTTTTTCCAAAAGTACAAGGTTTATTATGTCTAAACAGTACAAACATTACCTTTTCACTACTGATTCAAAAACCGACGCCGATGACGATAATCGTTGTTTTTTTCCAATGTAGGATACGTACGTAATTTTACCTGAATGGGTTCCCCCGAAGCCAAAAATAATTAAACCAATCAATGCCGGGACGTCATCAATCTTTATTTTTTCCAAAAATTGGCGGTTATTCCATAATAAATTCTTTTAAGTTTCAACATTTTGTATATTGTTCTTTTAATAATTAATATTCAATTGTCCCCGCATGAATGTGAAAAAAGTGGGTCCATAAGTCTACAAACTGAAAACAAGTCAGCCGGGTAAATACCCTTACCGTGGCTGTAATGAGCCGACGGATCCCCGTTTAGTTAATACGGCAGCAGGCTTACAGCCATTGCGCGCGGATGCGGGGGTTATGCGTCTAGACGTGTGTTCGTGGGTAGATAATAATTTGGTTCGATATGGGGGTTGTTCATCAGAATTGTACGGAATAAACGGCAGAATATGATGCTATTCCGTACAAGTTGCTGAATTCACAGGGTCACTAGTGACCAGGGGTCGTTAATTGTCACAACCCTCGATATGGTGAAACAATTCTTGAAGAAAAATATGTGATATATTCCACGGCTGGGGGAGGATGGGTGGAGACTCAAGTTGTGCCGGTGTGTGGCTTTCAGGGGACAAAACCGGCGTTGATTGTGTGTTTCGCTGAGATCATATGTCGTGTAATTGTTAACAACCCATGTAAGTGGATGAAGGATATAGGTCATGGGTTGGAACAACTGAGGTTCGTGTTTTCAGTTCGTAATTAATGAAATAATTAATAAGGTTAGTATGATACATCAGCAAAAGAGGACCACGCAGCACACATCATGGTGATTGATGTTGTTGTCGTGGTGAGATCGGTATAATGATAACAGGCCAAAACACTAGTTTTCTCAAAATGGCCAATTCCAAATGATCCGGTTCATATCTCCACAACTGAACATTATGAAGGAAATTGGAATGAAAATAGCCTATACTGAATTTAGGTAACATAGGCCCTGTTTTTATTTTTTTTATTATATGGAAAAATTAATCCATTTTTTTCCAAAAAAATAAAAAATTTTAGTGAAACAATCACGTTTTTGCGTCTATTTTGGCCAAATAATGCAATGGGACACAAATTGAAAAAAAGCCTAGGTTATCCCAAACATTCAGGCAATATTATTTCTGTTTAAAACTAAAGAAAACCATTGATTGGAGACAGAGTACCGGATAAAAAAAATCCAAGTAATGGCGCCATTATTATTGCAAAATGAGATGGACTGGATTTTTTTCTTTTGTGCAAATCGTCTAGTTTCTTCACAAGTGTCAACTATCCAAATATGAAGTCTTTGGGGCCAATAATTAAAAAAATATTTATGGTAGACCATTACCTTAAAGCAGGGGACGGCGCCAGGGGAGTGGCAGGGAGGGGCGGCAGCCCCCCCCCCCCCCGAGGTTGCCAAATTTAGGAAAAACAGGGGGTTTGAGACAAAAATTAGGGGTTTTTAACCAAAATGAGTTCATTTTGTACTGTTTGCCCCCCCCACCCCAGATGTTTTCGCCCCTCCTAGGATTTTACCCTGGCGACGCCCCTGCCTAAAGGTCGATGGCCGATCGCTAATAGCCTGTCCCAGAAGCCCCAGATTAACCGGAAGTGGTAAACATTTTGGTATCAGAAGAAAAGTTATATTTTTCTCATTTAGCCTGTGAACTTTAGGGCACAACGGAATGTTTGTTGGGAATATAAGCGAAAAATGTGCCCCACTTTGGTCGGCCCCAATATTTATCTTACACAGTACTCTCGGGGACTACCAAAATCACGTTTTTAGCTCTCACAATCAAAACGGATTGAAATATTGGCGCGAAACTTCACAGAGGGGTTTTGGGGTGCAGGCAATCTAGCAAGATGAAAACGTCATATCCTTAAACGGGCCTCCCCTTTAAGGGTCATTTTATAAAATAATCTGAGAGTAAGTCGAAGGGGTACATTCTTAGAAGTATGTAGGGGTAGCTCCCGTAATCTGTAGATTCTTAGAAAAATGGGATTTCACTGGACAATTTAAAAGAAAACCTGTATTTTTACGGCAAAATGGTCGTCATGTAGGCTCATTTTGTATAATTTATGAGATTTACCGGGTTTTTCTGTCAATTTACAAGGATAATAACTCCCACCTTTTCAACCGTAATTTCAAATTATTTTCGAGAGAATTCATATAAATCTGCAGAAAAAATCCCATTAGTAGGGAGCACCACATGCGAGGTGCATACTCCGTGTAAAGAGAAAGCCTATGATTATTGTAGAGGATTTCGGTCCGTTCGCATCGTCACCTATTTGCCCAATGATTGGGCACAACCTGCTGTTGGCCAAGGTATTCCCTACCTTGTCCCGCCTTGTTAAAATAAAACTAAGTTAAAAACCCCTCCCCTTAAGATGCATAATTTAACAGATTGTATAGGTATGTATAGGAAGTATGGTACTAGACCGTTATACAGGCAGGAGTCTAGCCCTGCTGCTGCTGTGTATATATACTCCCCGACTAAAAAATCCGAAACGATGTTGAAATGGCCATCAACGTGCTAACGTGCTTTCAAATGAAGCGCCAAGCAGGCCTGGATAAAATCTCGTCACAACTTCCGCACATGCTTCGTTATCAATGCATTGGACACAGGTCAATAAGCAAACAATACGCGAACAACGCTCACTGGCATTTATTATTATAATTCACCACATACCTACAACCTTTTTATCAAGATTTATATCGTCGGGAGTTTTAGGCGGGGAGAGTAAATCTGCAGACCGGTTAGTTCGGGTTAAAATTGAGGGAGGTACCACCTGGAGAAAGAGAAATCTCACTAGACCAGTTTTTCATGGTGAACAAGAATATCTGAGGTAAAACAGGCTGTATCCTGAGAACTTTTTTTTTCAAAATGGCCGCCAAATCCCATAAAAGGTGTATAAGGGTTAAATAAGTATCTATGAACTTTCCGCATGTATATTGATTATAGTTATTCATAAAGAATATCTACGTTTGAATTACAAATCTTATAAAGAGGTAATGAGAGGTCGCTTTCAAAATGGCCTGCCAAAATCACATATAAAGTGTTATATTGGGTTTAAATAAGCTGTCTGAGGTACGTTTTACCACATTTTTGCATAGTTTTGATTAGTTATTCAAACAGAAGCTACATGATAATATAGAAAATCTTTAGAAAGGTCCAAAATTGGGGCGATTTTTCAAAATGGTTTTTTCCGAATTCAATGCATATATTTGTGAAGTCTAAAGCGCTGCTATAAAGCAGATTTGTCCAGATTTACACAAAAAACAAAATAAAAACTACTTGGCACATGTTTGATTAAACCATGTGATTGATCTAAGGAGCTATCAATATGGGCGATTTTCAAAATGGCCGCCAAAATCTGGTACTGAAATGAATGACTCAGTAACGTGTAACAAAAATACATTTAAATATTAATATTACTTTATTTATGTTTTTTTTTTAAATCAATCCATTGATTACTTGATTTGAATCTCTGTTCAATTGCATATTACAATTGCATATATTTTTATTGAAGGTCAGCATAATAACTGTTTGGTGTTTTCTCTTCACTAAATGCCCACAGAAGTACATTTTAAACACTTAATCTTTTCTAAATTCCTTTAAATAATGGTATCGTCATTATAGGATATTCAACATGTAAAGACCTCTAACTTGTCCAGATTCAAATTAGGTTTGTTCACATTTTACAACAATAAACCTGACTCGCGATTGATAAAAACATAAAGTTTTTCTGTCATTTCAATAAGGCTATTTTCAATATGTCCGCATGTCTTGGGGGATAGTGTAAGAATACATGAAAAGACCCCTGCCTAGGACCCCCTAACCTTCGTCTTACCAAGCCCTTTTTTATATAACACGGTTACAAGTGGGTGTTACCACCGGTAATTAGCCTACCCCCGATGCTTCAGGTTTTAATATCAGTGATAGGCTATGGTCCTCCTCTTTCCATTGATACCAAAATAATACACCCGAACAATCTAAGCCTGAGGTCACAATGGCGTCACAAATCCGCTAGTTGGCACCTTTGGTATTTTTCACAGAAAATATCGAAATCAATTTGCGCTAAAAATGTAGGAATATCGAGTTTTCATGCGGTTTTTCATCCCCACTTCAGTTTCTTAGACGTCAGTGTGCTCGTGCTGCGCCATTTCATTGCTGAATAATTGTTTCAGAAATTCTATATCACTGTTCTCCCCCGTGTGAATCTTTAAACAGGCTTGTCTGTTTTTCTTCTGGTATAAAGGTGAAATAGATTACTCCATAATAATAGAGTGATTTTGGATAATTCGGGAGGTGGCAAAATCCATGAAATCTGGTAGAAATTATTGTTCGCGATAAAAAGGAAAAACGTGTCTTAGACCACCACTTTTGCTCTCGGAAAAGGGTTGGAGTACTTTTCATTTTTGCAGATGTTGATGTGCCGCTTCTGACCCATCTCTTCTGGGTGATGTGTGACTGGGAAAAGTAGAACGAGTGGTCGCAAAGATATAGATTACCTGTGCGGTTCGAGAAGAATGCACTTTGGCGTTGGTCCTGGTATGCAACTACGAGATGTTTGCTCCTTCTCCTCCAGACTCTACCAAGTCCCAATTCTCCTAAGTCTGCTCATCTCTCCGACCAAGTCGAGTGGTGCTCCTCCTGCTCCAGACTTCGCACCAGCGCTTCTACCAAGTGCTATGAGATTCTGGCGCATCGCCTATATAATTACTACCACCTCCGAGTGGTCCTAGCTTCTCGCGTCGCCCTACCAACTCCGAGTGCTCCGACTCCTGTGCATCGCTCCTATAAACTCGCGAGTGTCGCTACCTCCTGCACCAACACTTCGCATCGGCGCTCCTACCAACTCCCAGTGCTCCGAGATTCTGCGCATCAATTCTACCAGTTCCTGTGGTGGTAACTTCGTCTTGCACAGCTTCCTACCGGCACTGCCACCCCGCTCAAGTGCTCCGAGCTTCTGCGCACCGCTCCTACCAACTCCGATTGGCGCTCCCTTCTGCACCAAACTTCCATCAGCACGTCCTACCAAGCCTTATCACTTCCGAGCTCCTGCCTTGCGCCTACCCCTGGGCCCGAGCAAGAGCCAGTCCACTCTGCCCCGTGGGCTCAGCAGCCAACCTATCCCTCTCCATTACGAGGAGCAAGTCTGCGCCGAGTACCGCATAAGTACCATCTGCCGAGGCATCACTCTCTCCATACGACGACTTAACCGCTGCTGTCTAAGACTGTGCTCTTCCCTACAAACACCAGGCCAATGAATTCTTTCGACTACATGTATTATAACCCGGACGGATTAGGAGGTGGGATGCAGAACAGTGCGCTGCATCCAGTGGTAATAAATACTCACTCTCCTCCTCGTGGCCTTCCTCCCCCCCCCCCCCCGATTTTCATACCCCAGAATAACAATCCTATTCCTACTGTGATCCAGTTTGGTACTTCCAAAGGTTTACGGTTGTGGACTGCTCATCACAGTACTCCCCTAACCCCACATCGCCCCTCTCCAACCCCTCTGTGCTCTCTGTATTGTGTGTTTCCTTGTACTTGCGTGCACGTGCACCCAACCGCTTATATATAACAACCCGTGTAAATCATCTTTGGTGCGTCCCCCCACTGTGTTCCATAATTGTTATTTACTGTAGGTATACTTCCTCAAAACGAACCCCCCCCCCCCCTTAGACATCTTAAGTTAGACTCTGACCTCTGCTCGCCTGAGACAGTGTACTATCTTATAGATACAGGAGTATAGTCGCCGCGTCTGCGTGTGTGAGGCGGCGCGCAGCCGGTAATCAAGAAACTCAATGCCAGCGACAATAGAGGATATAAGCCAGAAGAGCGGGCAAAAAAGTAAACGTAAGGGAAAAATCCAGAAGATTGCGCATTACCAATGATGGCGCCTGCGGCGGATGGTCCGCCGAATATACTACCCTAATAGGTGAGTATGCAGGAGATCTTTGTAAGGAGCTCCGCGAGATAGTTTTAGCCTATGTAAAGAAAGGGTGACGGATGGAATACTGGAGCAGGAACGGACTTTCACGCCGAAATCACTCAACTACAGCAAGAAAACGCAGGGGTGAAGAAAAGATTGACATTTTGCTGCGGGAGGTGGAACGAGTTGAGAAAACGAGCAGGAAATGCAGAACGAGTACTCTTGGGCATGGGGAACACGAATATCCAACTCCTACGACCGATCATCAAACTCGCGGCTCTATGAGGGGGGAGGGCAGTGGAAGTGAGTATCTTAAATACTTCGAGAGGTGCGTTCGGATCAACAGTGGGAACGATACCCATGAGACAAGATTTGGGCCTTGAGAAGGACTCAGGAATTTCGGCAACAAATTTTGCGACAGAGCACCGCAACGCGTCCCGATGACCTAAAGAGAGCCCTGCATGCCGTTTGAGGTGAAGCATCATGGAGCAAACAATGATGTTGTTAATGAGTTGATTTGTATGGATGGCAACCTGTGTACATGATATGGCCACTAAGCTCAGTCCGAATCACAGCCATAAAAGGCCTGGTAGAAATTTAGGCGGCGTGACTGTTGGACTCTGACTCCTAGATCGCTATCTGTACCAAGAGAACCCATCCTCTTCGAACGAGTTTTCCGCACCAGCCGACCGTCCGTGGATCCCTTAACAGTGCACCCAAGTCTCTGTGAGAGGACGTGTAACCCCAGAATAACAATCACGCCTTGTTAGAGCACACCCAGCGAACGACCCGATCTTCTCCAACCCTAACGAATAGTAAACCAGCCTGCCGAGCCGCCCAACCACCAGAAAAAAGACGCAAGAACTACAACAGGTCGAACATCATCTGGTGTCCTGAAGTTACAGAAAGCGTGGAGGCTTACACCATAGATTGAGAACTTTTCAGGGACTTGCCATCCGAATTTTCGGTTTTCCTGGGACGAAAAACAACTTAACGAGATATGAAATATAATGAACAAATATTTTACTAACTGGGAAACCTAGAGTAGAATCCTAAGCCTTTTTCAACAGAGTGCTTTGGCCTTTGAACATGCCTCAATACCTTGCAGGCATCTAGGCAAACCAGAAACCGCAAAAGTAATCTTTCCCTGCCAAATTAGAGTGTCTGTACATACAAATGTATGAAAAAATGTTCGTTGCGTTGGGGAAACTTCCGGCCTTACCCATAATTCACCACTTGGCTTTTCCCTCCCCACTTTCGTCCCAAAGAAAATATGAACATTCCCCAATTTTGAGACAAAAATGGCAGATTGTTTGAAATTTTCCCCAACCAAATTTACTTTGTTCCACCATTTTTCACCACTGAAAACATTTAGGCACCGCTGCTGTTGGGGGTCCAAAACGTAATTGGAATACACATACTTAATATTGAACTCTTTTTCTTTTCATCTGTTTCACCTTGGCGGAAAGCTTAATGCTTGTCCACCTACTTCTACTAGATTCATCCGATATGTGACCCCGTACCATTCTTGCGGAGGTGAAATATTCAATGATGAGGCGCATTGACTTCTGTTAATCATGTTATTGTGAGCAATGTTAAGGCCGATACGCTATAGTGCTTTTCCATACATGAATGAAATTTTATTTAGTGGCAGGTGAGTGAGTTAAATGACCGGAGTGTCTCCAGATAATCCGGGTGGCACGTGCATTTGAATTCTTTCCATTTTCCCGGTAGAGCTTGGTTGACCCCTCTCGACTTATTGGAATAGGTCCAAACTCCAGGGGGACGAACTATCAACGCGAATCTATATAATTACTGTGTGAAAAAGGTGTAAGTTTAAATCGAGCTCCTTCATCGCCCTAACGTCCCTTATAGTAGATCCAATGATGGTAGAGTAATGGGCGGAGTTTGGACTAAGTCCGTTACTCAAAATAGGGGACCAGAAATCCCCCAAAAATCTTCGATTTCTTCATTGCAATAACAAAAGAGATCAGTTTGGAAGAAACTGCCCAACTACAAATAAGTACGTTTTTCGTCCAGTCAACTGATCGTGCAGTGTATTAACCATGTCAAGTAACCATAGTCATATGCTTGCCATATGGCCTACTCAAGACTTTTCAGTAAGCTATATTGTTAAATAAACTTGAACTACTTTACCCTTAATCTTCTAATTCTGTGTCTGAATCACCCCGGAATTGGCTTTAAAATTGCCTACCAACACATAGAAATTTTAGAAGCTTCAGTCACATGTGTGGTTAACAATGCAGAACTTTATCTTCACATTCATAAATATCCTTTACGCTGCTTTCACGGAAACCATGGAGTAAGAGATAGGAATGAACCACAACGACCCACTTAACGTTTGAACGACTATCTGCCGCCATATAATTGTAATTGTTTATTCATATTTTCTCAGGTGGTCCTTTCGAGTGCTACTCCTTATTCAGATTTCCCTCTCGCTCGAGAAATCTCAGGTCTTGTTGTTTCTTCATTGCGAAGTAAATACTCAACATAAATGGCGGTCCTTGGGAACCGATCAACACGTCCGGGGGTTCTTGGAACGACCGCTAGGGGTATCAAATTCAAATTAATCAGTTCTATTCCCACTGGGGGTACAAATTTCAGTTGTGATTGTGACTGTTCAATGATACAAAAGGAAAAATTAACCTAAACATATCAGCAAAATATATTGAGAACAGGTACCCAGGGGTCTAATCTCACTGCAAATTACCTTTCAATCTTCATCATTTTTATTTGTCATCATAGAATAGGCCTACAGCAAAAACCATATGATAAATAATTATGTTAATAATGCAGTACAGTGAAAATTGTGCATACGTAAAGACTGTTATAATCTTATAATGGAATTTCAAAAGAAGTATATAACTGGGATAATACTAGTGGAAAATATATTCAAAATAGCACATAACCTTTCTTGATGTCAATTTATTGTGTTGGACATTTCTGCACCTCACTTTGCCTGCCCCATGCTAATTCAGCATCCTTGACGGAATAAAGTGCACGTGTATGTACTTTATTCCGTTAAGTCTTGCTGAAATTCAACTGGGAGGCTTAAAAGTGGGGGTCACAAAATGTACCAACCCATATTACTGTCTGTGCCGTTAGTGTAATATTCACTGAAAACTAGTTATATTTCACCAAAGTTGGTGCAATTAGGGGCCGGGTATTTTAACTGAAAATTGTCCGTTAGGTGTCACTTTCAGAACCCCTGGAACGAGCATTGGGTACCCACGAAAATCCAGACGTCCCCCCCCCCGCCGTTTCAAATTTAGTCAAACTTTCGTCCTTTATTTTTCACAGTGGGCAGTCGTTGGCAGTAAAGCGTGAACGCCATAACGAGGTACAATAACTTCTTATTAACGAAAACAACAACAAAATACACAACCGGAACAGCCGGAACATGTTGTAATATACAATATACTTTTAAAACCTTTTACGTGTTCGGACATAAGAGTTTTCAAAATATTTAAGACTATTGCTCGCCATTCTCGATTGTCGGCAGAGGGATTAAATGATCAGATGGTGGCTGTTTAATCCCCCTTTTGTGCGGGTGAATGGATAAACAATTAAAATTGGATGGTGGAAGTCGTTTGGTTCTTCTATCTTTTCTTTCCTATGCTGAAACTATTTCTGGAATTAGTTTGCGCTTTCTTGAACATTATAGGTTTATGCTTTGACTATTGATCGGGACTGTGAATGGCCCAACCGCTCAGGGTTAACTAGCTAAGCGCACACGTACCACAAATTACGGACTAAAGTTTTAAATACTAATCCCCTCAATTCATACACACTACAAAAAAGTAGAGGCTATTCCACTATCAACTGGAATCTAGTATAACTGCACTTTTCAAAAATCAGGGAGCGGTCCTGGATTTTTTTTGGGGGTTTCCCTAGCTCCAGGAGCTGCAATGGTTGTGGGGTGTATAATTAATTATAATAGTGCGGTTTGATATTAGAGTGTATCGGTGCGCATGGCTACAGAAGCGCATAGCTCGGTAGCATGGCGCGTATGTTCAGGGTATTAGTTGATAGAGAGACTTTTGCAGGGGAAGTTTCTGGAGTTTTGAGTTATGCACAGGTTCATTAACAGAAGCCATGATTCCTATGGGCCCCTAAGATTCTGAGGCGGGGGGGGGTTTTTTTTTTGCAAAAAAAAGGGGGGGGGGGGGGGGGTTTGACCTGACATATTTGAAAAATAAGAAGCTCAAAAAAAATCCCTCAACATAGCATCTTTAAACAGGTGTAATTACAAGTAACAAAACCAAATAAAGCCACAGCTGAATTCATCACATGAAATCTGGATGTTAACAAAGTTGAGGGTGTCTAATTCGGAACCCAATGTTGTTGCATGCAAGGTAAGTTTTGCCTCCAAACAGGCGCGGATCCAGGGGGGGTGCCGGGGGTGCCTTGGCAACACCCACCCCCGAACGCTGGAAAATTTTTGGAAGGACACATTCTACAGGAAGAAACGAACGAGAGAGGAAATGACACTGAGTTTGCTACAATGTTGACTAAAAAGCTATAGATTCTAATCGCTCCAGAAAACATGAAAAAAATTACCGGCCGACCGTTCAGACAGCCATAAACTTTGACTAATCCATGCCTTTCTGTGAGTCGGAACATCGACAGAGTCAATATCCTGACTGCAAATAACTATGCAAATACGAATATACTGATTTTTAACAAACTCAACATCGATAATCAGAAAAAAAGTTAAATACGATATGGACAATCAATCGTTGGAAACGAGGGAGACACGCCCCAAGTTTGTGGGGTGGAGGAGCAATATTCAATGTATTCCCCCCCCCCCCCATCCCGAAGGTCTACCGCCCGCTTACCGGATGCGATGGTACGTCGGCCCTCCTCTCGTCGAAAAACATAATTGGGACAATGGCCACTTACTACGTGGCAAATACTCTGTAGCCCATAAATTTTCCGCTTAAGAAATACTTGACATGAGTTCAGTGCAGGGCCTATTTTGTTTGAGAAAGTGACGTGATCGTCTCGAACAATTTTTACTCTACCTTGCAACGGCCAACATGTGCACCAAAGAGACACCAACCATCGAATTTAGAGCAGGTTTAGAAAAAATTATTCTTCTCAAAACAAACAAAATAGGTTTACACCAAAATTTGCGTTATGGTCTTTTTTCCGAACGAAGAATTTTAATGTTCAAAACTTAAAACGAGCCGACCGAATTCGCGTATGGCGAATTACCATGTTTATTTTTTTTATCCTACAAATAAATATGAAAATGACAATTGAGCAATACAACATTATCGTTTTTAAAAAATCAATAGGTTTGTAATTTATTGAAATATTTTGTGAAAAAACTCCGGAATTAGTTACCATTGCTTGTTTTGTTATTTGAACATATTATATGGATGCTTAATGTTCCATTCCAAATACCTATGACAGGGTGGAATGGTTCTTTGACGTACATGTATAACTAATCAATAGTAAACGAACTTGACCAATTCGTCTTTAATATTCCATATTTACTCAAACGGTAAGAATTAGGTGTTGAGAAATTAGATTGACGTTTCAAGATCAATTTATTTCAGCATAACATATCGTACTTGCAGAAATGAATAATACAGTATTATTGTATTAAATAATAATACATATCAATTGCAAACTGTGCTAAATGAACAGGTGAGTGATATGATATGCTAGGACCAGTAATGGACAACCGGTAGGGCTTATAGATATTGCTTGCCCTGTAAACCATACAAGTAAAAACAGACTCAATATTACAATAATGACATAACGCAGGGATGAATAAAATATTATATAGGTAAATATACATAACAAAGAAACAAACAAAAACAAACAATATATCTAATGCTAAACAAACACTTAACGGGAAGGATACGGGAAATGGGACAAGAACAGAATTTCAACATGTCTTGCTGAGTATCGATAATGATGGAAGCATCCATCTCTCCAGCGCCACTTTCGCTCACTTTTTTAACATTCGTACTTCTCCCCCTTTCCCCCCTCTCCTCTCCTAACCCCTTACTTAGGAAAGAGAGTTAGAGGTGGAAGAACAAAAGTAAGGAGAAGAGATAGAAATGACGAAATAAAGTGAGAGAGAAAAAAGGACTTGGGGAAATTATTAAGAATTGTAGTGGTTGATGAATGTTTCTTCAGTTGAGCTTTAAAAGGATTTTTGTTTGAATGTGGGAGGAGAGCTGCAAGATCATTCCAAGTTTTGCGCCGTGATACTGAATTAAGTGCTTTTCAGAGGTAGTTTTTGGGAGGGGAAGATTGAAGTTTGTCGGCTGTTGGTGTTATAGCTATGGATTTGTCTGTGAGTGTAAAGTAATTGCTGAAGTTCGGAAGTAAACGAATTGTTGTGATAGTCAACATGAGAGCAGAGGTTGAAGTGGGTTTTTTGTATACCCCCCCCCCCCGGTCCGTCCGGGTGCTCTAATTTAAATGTTTTCAGTGCGTGAAAAAATGGAAATTGTGGTTCTAGGGGCGTGAGTTTTGAGCGTGCGAATGGCCCATTTCAGGGTGTGATGTTCTAGATTGGTGAGTACGCTGAATGATAGTTGAGAGGCCCGATGATATTACAGTAGCTAAGGTATGGGAGTAGTGTGTTGGAAAGTGATTTTAAGGTGTAGTCTGGAAGTGGTGTTTGAATATGTAGGTAGTACCAATTGCGTGAGACGCTTGGTAGTGACAGAGTTGATGTGTCATTCCATGTTAGTTTATCGTCGATTGTGATGCCAAGAAATTTGGTTGAGTGTACCTGCGGAGATTGTCTGGTTATGCTTGTAATGTTGATTGTGATTGGGTTGTGTGTAGAGGAAAAGCATGTAGTTAAGTTTTTGAAACATTGAGAGAAAGTTTGTTAGCCCGAAATTAAACCAGTCAGTGATTTTTGCGAGTTCGTGATAATGCTGTTAAAAAGCGCATTAACTGTTAGGGTTGAGAGAAAATGTTGTGTCATCATGCAAATAAGATTAGTTTTAGTGTGTTAGAAGATGTTGGTGATGTCATTCATGTAAATGATGAAAAAAGGATTGAGCCTGCGGGACGCAACTGGATAGGTTTGATGGATGATGCGAGTGGAGTGTACTGTAGGACTGATTGTGAGCCGGGGGGGGGGGGGGGGGGGGGGCGTAGTTAGGTAACTCTGAACCACTCCAAGGCTATTCCACGGACACCGTAGTGATAAAGATTGTGAAGATATGTGAATAGACCACATAGAAAAGTAGATTCGCC
The DNA here is from genome assembly GCA_023653785.1 of Ophioderma brevispina. Taxonomy (NCBI): domain Eukaryota; kingdom Metazoa; phylum Echinodermata; class Ophiuroidea; order Amphilepidida; family Ophiodermatidae; genus Ophioderma; species Ophioderma brevispina. The sequence goes on from JAMKCH010018628.1 coordinate 18,431, forward strand.
GTTGTTTTTTCGATGTAGCTGTAGTAACTTTGAGTCTATTTTTATTCACAACTTTTCAGGTTGTGTGATTAGCATTGATTTGATTGCAAACGCTTGCGGTATTATTTACTTTTTTAACCTATATGGTATGATTGTGAAATTTTAAAGAGCTAGGGCCGGGTAAGGAGTAAAGGTTGGGCGACGGTTTTTGTTCGTCTTCATGATTGAATATTAATATTATTTTGTTTACACTTTTGCAAGTCTTGCACGTGATATCTAGCAGGACATTTTGGGTACGTAATTACGCAGATTGGTGGGGAAAATACCAATTTATCGGTGCGCGGAAAATGCGGAATTGCCGCAAATTGCGTTTTCTAAAAACCGATTCTCCTAGACTCGCGAGAGCGCCCGACCTACATTAATATTATTTGATGATTTCAATATGCTTTTGGCAAACCTTTCCATATGGCAATATATATTTTTAGATCCTTAGGTGGTCAACATCTCATTTTTTCAAGAATTTACAACTCACTATAACTCGCAGAAAAAAAAAGTACAAAAGAGGTTCTTAACTTGTAAGGTTCGGACCAAAACGAGTTCTTTAACTCCTGTATAGCATATTTTATGGTTCTGTTAGGAACCTTTTTGGGTTCTCAGATTTTTAAGAACCATTTTGAGGGTTCCAGTCTTGAGGGTTCCATATAGAGGACAAACAGGTTATAAGTTGTATTTTTCTAAGAGGGAATAAAAAATTAAACGCTTGTTTGAGATTTTAGGCGAATTTTAGTATTGAAGAAAAAAGTAGAATTCTAAAAGATTTTATATAAACGCGACTCTCTGGGATCGAATTCAGGACATTTTCAATGTTTAATAGAAAGAGCATACCTTGAAATGCTTTTCTCTAAGGGATCTAATTTGCCCATAAGATATTTAAATTTTTATGGCAGGTTTTATGCAAAAAATAAAACGGCTCTTTTCAATGGAAGAGCATTAATTACATCTGATAATTCTAACAAATTTTATATGTATAAACACGACTCTCTGGGCCTGAATATATAGGATATATTCCATGTTTAATAAAGTATATATCAACAACAAATTTTACATGAAGAAACAAAAAAAAATGATCCGACCTGTAAAGAAGTTGATTATCTATGCTGAAAAATGAAGAAATTTGGTGAAGAAATGAGGAAGAAGTGATACATTTTGTAAGCTGATCTATTTTACCCCGTTTATACTATTCAGTTAAGCTGGGTTTTCAGTTCTATCATTTTGTCTGAATATGGTGACAAATCTTTATGAACTTTGCTTCACAAGAGTAAATAGGAAATCAGATTCAGTGAATTCAATGATACTCAGTACATAAATTCAATTAATCTAATATAACAGATTATTAATTTTAAACATTGTAAACATTCTAAAAGTAAAATAATTATCACCTGGTGCAGATAGTGCAAACAAGATCTATTTCAAATAACTTTATTCTCTAAATTTAACTATTTTTTTTTTTTTTTTTTCTTGTCCATTGCCCTTAGCTGAAAAAAAATGAAAGACCAATTCTTCAATGGTAGAAACTAAACAGCTGAGGAAGACTCATTGAAAACTAAGAACAACATACAACATTATAATTTGTCTTTGCCTAGTTCAAGAGCGAACGTTATAACGTTTAGAAACTGACTTTGTGGAACTGGGCAAAGCAATATCAAGGTGTCTTTAGAACAGTGTTATTTGTGCAATATGTTAAGTGAAAAACTCTTATCCAAAATACTTAATATGTTCTCCAAATGCATTTTAAAACATGTCAGGACAATGAAAGTCCATTGATCACGTTGATTTGTGACATTTTTATGAAGGGAACTCCATCCTAAATATTTCAAATCTGTTTAAGATTGCTATTGACCATGAACGTTTTCTCTGATTTTTTTTTTTGTTTCCCCCATTATTAATTTTGCTACAATATTTTAGTGCAAACATTTGTTAAAGAAAAACGGTTTGGCCTTTATTATTGTTTGAGAAGAGGTTAGTTATACCTTTAACATACCAGTGGCGCAATAAACAATTTCGATAAGAAGAATATTCAGTGACCCATTAGAGTGAGGTATAACAGACTGTCTCAAAAAAGTGGTATAATCAGAAAGAAATTGCGTTAAATATGAAATTTCAAAAGGGAATGTAATGCAACCAAAAAATACACTCTAAATTCAAAGAAATGGTTTAAAGAATATTGCACTATCTTTGTGCATTACTAATTGTTTAAGTCCATTAAAATTTGGAATTGGGAAGCCAAAGTATCAAAAGTTTGTAGGAATTGTATTTCATGATACTTCAAGACCATAAAAAAACTCTCTCCTCCAGGTTGCGGTACGCCGGCTGTACGCTCATGTTCTCTTCAAAACAAAACAACAGTATGTCGAATGTTATCACTTTATCTTAAAGCCAGGAAAACTAACCGATCATAACTTCCACCATACGTAACTGTTTTCGTATCTTTCCAGCCCTCTTTTAACGTAACCCCTTTTTACAGAATGTCAGATCTGTTTAAGTTGAATAAACTTTATGGTTTAAACTAATTCGTTCACAATTTCACGCAACCGAAAGTGGCACAACTCGATTTTTGTGTTTCGCATTAAACTGGAGTTATCTCCCGATGAACAAGCAAATGCGATGAAACAAAAATCCTGGAAAGCCTGTCTTTTCTTTTTAATGTGATGTACAAAACGACTGACATTGTTATAGAGAGATAATATTGAAAAAAAATCGGGTTTTGATTATACTTTTTTGAGACAGGGCCTGTAGATCGATGTTACTTAAAATTTGGTTTACTGTGTGAAATCCACTAGGATAGTGAGAAAAATGGGCAGGTGTACAAAAATGTTCATATCTTCTTCTTTTTCAAGTGATTCTTTTATTTTTTCAGAATTTTTTTATTTTTTTAGTGAAAAAAAAATGAGTATTACGATTAGGTAAGAAAGTTGCGTTGAATGAAACATGTCGAGTTCAGTTCAGCAGTAGTACATGCACTATATTTTAATACATCCTGTAGAAAGAAAACTGAAAGGAGCATACATTGGAATATTTTCTTTAAGGGATCTAAAATGTCCGTATAAAATATTTACATTTTTATGGCAGGTTTTATGCAAAACACTTAAAAGATGGTTATGAAAAGTTGATAATGCGTTTAATTCAAACAAAACCTAACCAAAATACTAGATTTAAGGCCGTTGATCAATACTAGAATTATAAAATGAACCACGTGTAAATTTCAAATGTTTGATTAAATTTGTATAAAAAATGTGTTTAGAAAGTGAACATTGGAGGGGTTTCCGCGCTTTGCGCAGGGCGGAGACACCACTCCTTACCCACCCTAAGCATTAACTCTTTTTGATTACTTTACACGTAATTAATTCGAACAAAATCTAATCCATCGACTACATCTTCTTTTATCCCCATTAAACAGATCTGTAAGACATGATAAGGAGAAACGCTTACAAATTGAGATTGTTTCTTGGAAAGCGGTATCATTGCAGGGGTTAAATCACTCCACGTCAACTTCCGTTTTCAGTTGGTCGCCCCTCCCCGTGAGTGTATTTTGGTGAAAAGCTAATTTTTTTGGTAAACTCCCAAACTGATTAAAAAAAAAATTCAGGCTCGCTGTGCTCGCCGGGTAACCCATTTTTTTAGACGGTTCGAAAAATTGGAAGAGCGCGAGGGTGTAGCGAACGATTTCACTAAAAAACAATTCAAGTTATTATAAGTATACCCCCCCCCGATTGAGTAGCGTTTAACACCCTGAATCGCTCCACTGTAATTCCTATATACTCGGTGTCCTGATCAATTATTGTCCTAAAACTCTTTCCATAATATGTGAATATGAAAAAAAGTTTGAGTGCTATGATAAAAAAGGCACAGCTTCGCGCTTCGCGCGGGTGGGGGAAACCATCCCGCACCCACCCCGGCACCGCTATCCCATTCATCTTGACCTCTCTCTTGGCACCCCCCCCCTCCAAGTCGGGATGGGATCCGCACCTGTCATTAGGAAGGTGATCCATTATGTAGAGACAGTATTAGGAGGTTCGGAAGTTTAGGTTGATTGAGCTGTGGAGAGTGTCGCGATCGATCAGTCCGTAGCAGTAGTATGGAATGGCACGTGCAGATGTTCGAACTGGTATGTATTGGTAAGGAATGAATGGGTTTTTTCCCTCTCATTATAAATAAATATTAAATGTTCCCCTTATGTTAAGTCATGAAAACACTGACCCACGCGTCGCGAGTATGGTTACAGAGATAGCGCCATACGCCGAGGCATTGAAGGTGGTCGTTGCCTATAGATAGCGTCACTCGGCCGGGCATTGAAAATGGTCGTGCCAAGAAACAGCAGCGCCATACACCAAAGACATTGAGGATGGTCGTGCTATAGTAGCGTCACTCGCCGGACCAGTGAAAATGGTCGTGCCCAGCGGACAGCAGCGCCATACACAGAGGCATTGAGGGTGGTCGTGCCTATAGATATCGTCACTCGCCGGGCTTGAAAATGGTCGTTGCCCATGGACAGAGTCGCCACACACCAAACATTGAGGATGGTGTGCCTATAATAGCGTCCTTTCGCAGGCATTGAAAATGGTCGTGGCCCCCCAGAGACTAGCGCCCTACACCGAGGCATTGAGGTGGTCGTGCCTATAGATAGGTCACTCGCCGGTCCATTGAAAATGCTCGTGCCCGAGAACCGCGCCATACACCGAGGCATTGGGGTGGTGTGGTCTAGGGATAGCAGCATGTACACCGTCCGCGGGGCTTGCAGGTGTCGTGCTAGAGTATAGCAAAGCAGCGTCACTCGCCGGGGATTGAAAATGGTCGTGCCCATAGACAGCAGCGCCATACACTGAGGCATTGAGGGTGGTCGTGCCAAGAGATAGCGCATTGCACGCCCGGGCATTGAGGGTGGGTCTTTGCCCCAATATAGCAGCGTTATATAGCAGGACCCGATTGTATGTGGTGTCCACAATAGCGTCGTTGTGTTAAACCGGCGTGTTGTTAAACACGGAATCGCCTACTTCGCTTAATTTTCCCTGTGTTATGATATTATCACAGAATATTTAGTTGAATCTTGTAGAACCAAAAACTAAACTAAAAACAAAATATCTTTGAAATTCAAAATTTTGTGTGTTTGTCCAACAATATGGTTGAATTTGTGAACCGACGCAGAGCCAAAATTCTTGACTATTTGATAAAACAACGAATTCTCCTAAACTTTTCACGTCAGTGCAGCAATCCCAATCATTAGTCTCGGTCACCGCCTGCACGGAGTCATTTCATTTATTAGCTTGATAGTCTCTAGCACAGAAAAAGTGTATGAATGGCGGATAAAATGGGCGGTGTGATGTGAGCCTATTACCGGCGGGTAATTGGCGGTCAAATTTGAGGCAGATGAAGAGTCGAGACAGCTTGTTATACG
>JAMKCH010018629.1:0-23246 GCA_023653785.1 Ophioderma brevispina
TTGTATCATTTCACAAGTTTATGCAGAAGACTGTCCTTAATGACTCGTCTTGCCTACTTAAGAAATGGCTGGAGGCAAGAACTTTTGATTTTAAAAACAGAAATAAAGGCATAGATTTTAGTGTATTTAGACTAACTGAAATGTTGCATATGATTACACACAATTTCATTTTACACCTTTTTAGTAACATGCTAAAAGCGAAAAATGTTGAATAATTTATTGCAAGCTGTACTTTACTACACGTATATTAGCTATAGGCCTAGTGTAATACTCACAAAATTAATGTATCTGAGTTTCTTCTAGGTTTTGGCATTTTGTTCCCCATTTTTTTCTAATTTGCCTACCAAAACCGAACCCTGCTGTCATGGTTGAAACAGCTAAATGATATCGAAAATAGTCACCCTTATTGTCATGATTGTTTTGGGATGACTCTGCACACCAATGCAAATTGCTTTTTTTAATTCTATGGGAACAAATTTTGTGATTCACAATTCATATTCTATCGCATTTTTTCACGATCATGTTTGCATTGTTTTAACTTTCAGTTTCTGGTGCGACCTCGGCACAGTTTTTTTCAATTACTTGTTTGAAGAGCACCGCCAATTTTCCAAATTGCGTTGAAAATTGGCTGGTGAACTACACCTGTGAATGATAAAGCTTTAGCTTGTCTTTGTATCGCAAAAAGGAGGAATTATGTAATTAAGATAATTAATATCGGATCGCAATAACAATTCAGTGGATGCTGGAAACGTCCTTCCAATATGAAGTAGCCAGGAAATAGCGCCATTTTCCGCATCTACACTCATCCACTTGTTGTTCGGTTAGTTCAGAAAAATCGAGTCAGAGCCCGGGGGGGCCAGTTGTATTAAAAGGTGGATATGATGCGTGAACATGGACTTCCGAAATGCACCCTAAACAAATTTCCACCGACTAAAAAGCATACCCTAAACAAGCATTTTTGTCTGTTTTTGCTACCATAAACAAGTCTTTTTTTTCAGTTTTGTACCTTAAACAAGTAAGCAATGCATTGTGTTGAAAATATTACCCTTATTATCTGGCTTTGCTCATGTTGCTTTCCAAATTACAATATTTTTGATGATTTTGATCTCGCGTACATCACAATTTCAGGGTTATGAAAAAAACATACCCTTTTCTCCATATTTTGCTGTTTTTGACACCCTACCACCTGTACGCCCCCCCCCCCCCCCGCCCGGAAGTCAGAGGTCCTTTTTTGGGGTGAAGTGCCCTATTTCATAGGAAGTTTGGCATTTGCAGCTCTAGCTACCATTAAATTACTATCGAGGATCCAGATGCTAATAACAAAATCGTTTTTATGACAAATACAGGGTGTCTCAGAAAGAATGTTACCCTCCAGAAACGGCAAATTTTACGTACTTAATCAATTCTTATCTTTGTTTTAGCTTTATATTATGAAAATATGTACTTTTATGAATATATGGTGAAAACAAGAAAGAAAACGGTGAAAAACTAACCAAACAATGACTATTTCCCTAAAAATGATGCAAACCTACTTTATCCACGGCTAGCATTAGCAGAGGAAACCATGGATGCAAATATCCCTGACATAAAAATGTTTAAGACCCTCCTGGCCAATAATACTCTCAAATTCCAAGGTCCATTGCTGGTTTTAGAGTTTTTGTTCAGTTCTCTACGCACTGCAGCATTATTTGAGGCTGATTGTCATGTTCTTTGACGACCATATCTCTCTTTGCACCTTTAGAGTTTTGCCATGCTCCAGAATTTGTCTCTGCTCCCCGTGATTGCCATCTTACTAGGAACCCTACATGGAGGGGAAACGTTTACCCATTCACGATGAACGATCATCCTTTAACCCAAGATTAGTTCAGTAGAATATGCCATTGTAGGAGCCACACGCCACTGCATTATTTTAAAAGTGTGCTTAACCAAATTCTTATTTGCTTATTATGGGGAGACGGGTGAGAGGATTTAGGTCACTTCATTCTGAAGAACAAATTAAATGCATGTTTCAGGTGCCTTTTAGGCATTACATGTTAACAAATTAATTAAATCTGAGGACTATGTGTGCTCAAATCCAACGAAATACAATGAACATGTTTCTCTGCTATTGCTATGCGGTGGACAAAGTAGGTTTTGCATCATTTTTAGGGAAATAGTTTTCATTTTTGGTTTATTTTTTTACAGCGTTTTCTTTCTTGTTTTCAACCATATGTTCAAAAAAGTACAAATTTCATAATATCAAGCCAAAACAAGCATAATAATTTTTTTTGTGGATTAAGTAAGCAAAAATGTTCCGTTGCTGGAGGTAACATTCTTTTCTGATACCCCCTGTAATGCGCTTTGTTGAGCATATACCTGGGCAGTATTTTTTACTAAACATTTACCAACACAACTGTTACAAAAAGTTCACATTTTGAAAATTGGGGCACTCTTAAAAAAAATGTGCTGTTATTTGCTTGCTTTTAAAGGAGCTCGCTTCTACGAGATTTTGGGCCGAAATTTATGCTCCAGGACCAGCTTCTCCCGGACCATATGCTTCCTGGAACAGTGGTTCCTGGAGGCGCTTGGTCCTGGACATATGTCCTGAGCATAAACTAATCTGGAAAAATCTTCTAAGTCAAATATGCTCCGGTAGCATATTTGATACGGCAAATGGTTCCCAGGAGCAGATGGCCAATATGCTCTCTGGAGCAGTGGATAAATATTCTAAGCAAAAAACTGCTCCAGGATCATATTTACTTAGAATTTTTTCCAGATATTTATCTCCAGGACCATATGCTCCAGGAACTCAGCAGCTCCAGTACCATATGCTCCAGGAGCATATGGTCCTGGGCAGAGCATCCTGGTGCATAATTTCGGGTCAAAATCTCTGAGAAGCAGGAGCTCCCAGATTTGCTTTTCAGGCTAGACCTCTGAATTACTGGCACAGCACTGTGCTAGTAATAAGTGGTTGTTGTTCAATTCAGCCCATATGTGCTATTTCCACATCCCTGTGCTCCGGTTCTCTGGGGAATTAACAAAATGTGTCATACTGGAGTAACCCCACAGAAGTAAGTTAGTCATATTCTCACAGAATGGATCATTTGTGTGTGGAAGTTTTAATTAGAGTTTCATGACTTACTTCACATAGTACAAAAATCCGACTGGTTTGGGCTTTGAAGCAAAGCAGTAGTTGGCTGATTTTTGATGACTGCAGTCAGCAAAGTAGACGCCACTTACAAACTGAAATGAGATGTCAAACACAATTATCGTCATAGTGTTTCTGTAATGATTATGGAAATAAATTTTTGGGAAAAAATGAAAATGACCTGTCCTTCCTCAAGGCTGTGGCTAACAAATCAATAACAGGTATATGCCAAAAAAAATTGTTTTTTTCCTCGCCGCCCGCCCGTGTACTTGGTCCCACCATATTTTTTTTTCAATTTTTTTTTTTTACTATTTTAACCCCCAAACCCAAGTTTTTGGTCTAAAAATTAATTTACAAAACAAATTCCAATTAGAAATATTAACCTGTACTTGTTTTCAGAAAGGAAGGATGTAATAAAGAGTGTGGATAAGAGAAGGGAGGAAAATCCGAGAGGGGTTGAGAGTGCAAAAACAATGCGATGAAATAAGGTAGGGGGGAATAAAACAAGATTCTTGGAAAACTTCAAGTTTCCCCACATTTTAGTATTTTTTGTTGTTTACCGTTGCTGTATTGGTTTCCATGACTTTACAATTACATGAATCTATAGGTTTCATTTATGTACACCGTATAATTGCTGTTTGAGATTTAGTAATATTGCCGAGTTAGAATCTGTTTTATATTACATTTAAATTAAAAACTGCAATTGATCCCTCAAAACCGTTTATGAAGGTGATGATTAAGATCTGTAGGAAAGTAATATCATTTTTATTTCATTTTCAAAGCTAAAAGCCGCCTCTAGTTTAGTCGGCTTTGAACGTAAACCGAACGTTAGAAATTCCCACTCTAGGTTCCTAATAAGTCGGAATGATAGGACATTCGATCAACGAAGTAGAGGCATACTGCCGTGAAATATGTGACTCAGGGATCGCTGGTCATATGTGGCCGCGGTGGCCACTATGTCATTCCCCGGCTCCACGTCTAATACTGATAACAATAGGCAACTCGTCGAAATGGGTGGCGCTATTACTACGCGGCAAATCGTCTATGGCTTTTGTACAGTTTCACCTGCCTACCACTCTCAAATGGCCAATCGTATCGACTGTATCGCTGTCCGTTGAATGCATTGATGTTGGTATAAACAAGGGTCAAAATGCTCAAAGGTTCATCAAGAATTTCAATAGCAGTGTCCCTCAAAAACCAAATCAAATGTAAAGCTTTCATAAAATAACCCCACTGAAAGGATTAAGCTGTGGATTGTTTCTTCTTTCGTTGGTCCAAAATTTTGGAATTTCTAATTCGTATAGGAGAAAAATACAAAATTCAGCCTAAGTTTTATATTGAAATATAACAAATTCACCATCACATTTTCCCTCTCTTTAGCATTTTGTAGCCAATACAAGGTAAGAAATCTATTGAGTGCCGTGTCTATAGGAAATTAGTAATTATGAACACACTATTTGGGTGGCCTCAAAAAATCTCCTCGTTGCACTTTAAAAAACACAATGGGCTGTCTACTCATCAGATCCCTTGCTATTATTAGTCATCATTTCGCCTAGTCAAAATCCTCAACAAAATCTTTGTTTTTGGCGCCTATGTCATTCATTGGATTTTTTTGCTTATAATTACAACGATAGATTCCAAAATGCACATGCTATTTTCCAACTATTGGTTTACCATTCCAGTCTCCTCCTTCACTCAGGTAAAAATATGACGCATTATTTGGTCCAGTTTACATGGAGGTCTGCGGCCACAGCGTATTGGAATCATCACTCAAAATCGGGATGTAACCATGTTGCCAGTTGTCGAGTTGTTCGAATCGCTATCTATCTAATGCACCATGGGTTTCCCCCCCCCCCATAGGACGTTGGCTCCTCAACAATTTTTAGACCATCTATTCCTATCTTGCGCTCCAAATAGGCCTTTTGGAAGGTGGTGCCCACATGATGTCATCTTCCCATCTCTTCCTTGGTCTTCCCTGTCTGTTTTGTGCCATGCCGACAGTTTTCCATAAAAATGTGTTTGGGTAGGGCGATGTGTTCATGTCTCTTCACAAGTGACCCAAATCTGTCATCTTCGGGCAAGTTATACTCGCGAGATCCTTTTTGGTTGAAGTGGCATTAGGAGATTCTTGACAGAAACTTTCTTCATTCCGGATCTTATCCTTCCAGCTGATATGAAAGGATTTTTTTCTTTTTCCTGTAGTCATCACATACTCACATGGTCCAACTTTTCTTCATGTCATTCTTTTCGATGGTGCCAGATTTTCATAGCCATACAGAAGCACTGGGTTGAAAGTGATTAACAAGGCCGAATTTGGTGGAGAGTGAGTTGTCTTTATCATCTCAGACTCTGTATTTCCCTTTGCTGTTGATGCCAATAATATCTGCTTTTGATTTTTGCTGGTGGAGTCGTTGATGGGTGTAGCGTTACTCCCCTAATACCTAATCGACGCTGGCTATTGAATAAAAGATTCAAGCAGTAAAAAATGTTGTGTTTTGGATTTTATTACCATTCTTCAAATTGAGTTTCAAGTACAATATTAAAAAAAAATCTCCGACCTACCGATCCTACTTTTTCGGGAGCCTCTATGGACAAACAAGCCATTGGCCTAACTATGCTAAGATTTGATCTTGATGAAAAGTTATCACGATCAAAACGATTTTACAAATCATATAACGACCCATAAAATTCAAATTATTCATGGCCAACTTCTATTAAATCTTTTGTGATTGCTTTCAACTGCAAAGACAAGGCGGTTCTCAACGAGTCTTTCCCCATGTCATGATCAAAAATGTACCTTACTTATTTACCCCTTTGACAGATGGGCACCTTTAATTCCCACCACTGCTCTAGGCACTTTCTACTGTTTGACCTTAGAGGACCAGTGATGACCTTAAAATAAGCTTCACAGCAATATTTGACATTGAATGTTCTCTAAATACATAGGCCAGGCCGTTTTCACAAAGGAATTTAGTCCCTGGCTTAACTTTTAGTCCAGGATTACGCCTTCTAGAAGGTCGCTATAAATATTCTTTCTCTACTCTATTAGCTTTTTCATGGCTAAACATACAAAGAGAAGTCGATAGATATTCAAGCTGAGAACTTACCTAATTTTAAAATGTTTCCTTTCCTTTCGGATTCTTTTTTCAAAAATTAAGTGTCCTTCCTAGATGGACTTAGTCTGGCCTAAGAGGTTAAGCCAGGACTAAGTTCGTTGTGAATACCGGCCACTGATTTGGTGTGAACATAGCACAATTTTGACTGGTTTTGAGAACAGGCCGAAGCCTGATAACCTTGAACCACCTTAAAAAAAGTTTTGTCATTTGAGGAATCTGAACAAAACCATTTTTATGACCATTAGAATTTATACTGATTTGACCTTAGATTTACTCTGATAACCTCAAAATGACCAATTCAAATTTTTTGGCATTCCAATTAACCCATCAAAATCTCATGTAACACGATAGCAGTATTTACTGATTTGAACCTTGAGTGACCCTCTAATTACCTCCAAAATACTTTCAAGTTTTTGCATGGACTGCTCATTAAACCCTCTTAGTTTCCTAACCATGCAACATTTTACATTAACATACATTTTGACCGAACATGACCTCTAACCTCAACACGTCCTTTCCCCGTCCTCCCACCCACTGAATCATTGTTACCAACTTTGGTTTGAATTGCAGAATCCCTTACAAAAATATACTTCGAACAGAGAACTGCAGACAAACCATTACTTGAGTAATCTATTCAATACTTTTACCTGAACTGTTTGAAAACAACCACTCAATGGTTCTCCCAGCTTACCATATATCCAGTCACAGGTGCCTCTGGTGGAGTCACATGCGTAGACCCTGCCCCATAATGCCAGCCAAGTTGGTTTCCTGATCCATGCCATAGTAGATTCTGCCAAACCATAGAATAGATAATAAATCCTAGAAGCCAATGGGTAAATTTTACTGGCCCCAAGACTATTAGCTATGTTAAACTTTACAGCATGTGAATAATGAACTTGATCATTGATTTGCCAGGCAACCACAGAAATAGCAAAATGATCCTAGATATCCAAGAACATTGTTCTGTATGTGTTATGTTCAGAAGTTTATTCATAAAGATCAGCGCACAATTTTTTTTTTTTTGCACATTTTTTTTTCCATACTGGCATCCAAATAATGTGGACCCGTGTATATGTCAAGCTGGCAATGACTAGTGTGATGTTTTTAACACAGTAGTAGACAATAATGTGATTAACATGCTATATCCATTCTCTCCTCGAGCAAGTAACATCAACACGTTCAGACAGATGTTTTTTTGTGTGTGGTTATATCAAGCACTCTGAATCAATGCCAGCATTTTGCGCTGCAATCACTGCATACCACAGTGGTGATGACACTGACTCAAGGAAGGTGCACTATACAACCATTCCTTTGTAAATCAAGATCGTGGAAAAATGGGTCAAAATCCAGTCCTAACCAAGATAGACTCTAGACGAGATTCTCAAAAGATGCTTAATTAAGGAAGTACATGGCTTTTTTAAGTAGAAGCATTCCAAACAACTTTTCAAGACTGATTTTTCTGTGGCTGATTACGACAATACCGGTTGCTTTGCTGGGCTGATTTTTTAGTGCACGGGGTCCAAAATGTAAAATTTCAATAATGGCCGCCAAATGCAACATATTTTCGTATTTATGTTTTGTAATTATGCATTTTTACTTTTAAAAGTTATTCCGACTTACGTCTATATACCGTCCCTTGAGGCTGAGCATATTTTTCAATAATTTTAAAAAAAGAAAAATTCTTTCTTTTTTGCCAAAGTGAAGAAAATTCAAATGGCCGCCAAAATACTGACGTAATAAATGAAAATATACTTCCTTCCTCAAATGTGAATTTTTTGTTCAAAATTATTATAAAGAAAGACAGGTACTGGAGACGTAGCTAGTGAAAGGAAGACTGCTTGAGGCGATTTCACATATAAATGCCATGACATTCTACTTCTTGTCTTAGAATAAGAAGAGGCATAAGCCCTACTATGATATGCTTTGTTAAATTTTGTGTATCGTCACTTTGTAGACCTATACAGAGATTCCAGCACCTGATTGAAAAAAACCCTGAAAATTGGCCGGGGGTCGAGGGCCGCCTAGACCCCTTGCGGGGCCCCTGGTGGGGGCCCCGGAGCTCCTGGATTTAGCATTTTTATTTTAAATCACTAGAAATCAATCTGGAGTACAAATTTCTTTGAAAAATCCATGATATTTCACAGACTGGTAAATTTTTTCATTGAAAAATTGCTTATCCTGTTGACAATTCATGTTCACTTTCAATCCAGATGTCATGATAATCAAGTCAAGACTGATCAACATCATGAAACATTGATGGGCTGACTTACATCATGCCTACCTACGCTGCCAGCCTGATGTTCTTTCTCATGTCTGTTAAAATCCCTCACAAGCAGCGCTTGAAAAACAGAGCTGTAACTCTTGTGCATTTTTCATACCCTTCCCTGTTTCTTTTATGTACATCTTTATGTGCGTGACCATTTGATCCTTTGATTCGCTTTTCTCCTTCTTTTCCTCGACGATCCATAATTCGCGCGTTTCTACACATGATCATGATCATGGTGAACGGGCCATCCATGTCATGCAGTTCACATTCCCGCTTGGTTCATTTCCTCATGTACTCTGATAAAATCGTCGTTTCATCTTTCTCTTCCACCCATGACCAGTTCATTTTAATCTTCATCTTTCATTCTTCGCTTGTAAATCACAGTCCATTCAACAAAATTTAAAAATTTTTCCATTTTTCCTACCGAAGTATACGGCATAACATGCATAACACACATCGCGCGCTCACTGATCACACCTTACACAGACCTGTACGGATGATCGCTTACGGTTACCCATCATAAGATTTTCTTGTAAATGGTACGTTATTGTGATCGAGTCGGAAACCAACGCCACGTTTCAAATTTCGAGTTTGTCCGGATGGGAGCGTTATAAGCACTAAATGCCTTCGTCGCTAATCACACTAACTTCACATTTAATTTATTTTTTGGTTCACAAGACTACCGGAAACGGGTTTTTTGAAAACTGTAACTAACCAACAAAAAAACGGAAAAACCGGACAGTTTTTTTTTGGTGAGGTGTTACAAAAACCAACACCCGATTTCCGGGAAAAACCGAAACTGGCATATCTCTGCCTATAGCTATAGGTCCATACTTTTATGTATGCGCAAATTAAATTGTAGACTAGAATGTCTGACTTGAATGACTTGCAAGATATCTGGAAAGGCCTAACGCCTATCGTACAATATATTCTGTAGAAGGAAGGGACTCATCAGACGATTAATGAATAGTAACCCCTTCCATTATTAATGATTGGTCCCCAACGATCATGTAGAGTTCGCTTGTTCTTCAAAAGCACACTTTCCTCCAAAACTGAGATTGGCAACCTAAATTTGTAAGCTTTAAAATGACACCAACACTGCAAAATTAATTAATAGTTAATGCTAGTGGCTGAAGAGCTGTACCCTATAAGCCGCATAAGCAGGAGCATGTGACCCAGGTCAAACGTCAACGTTTACCCCCCCCCCCCCCACTATACAGAAAAAGTTTGACAACTTTGGTAAGTTAGTATGGACCCTCATCAACGCTAGGTAGTTAATACTCTCAAATTGTGGTATCACTTTCAAGGGGCCAATTTAAGGTTACACAGGGGTCCACTTTTAAAATGCTCGCAATCATGTTTGAAATGTATGCCATATTTTCCGTCTAGTCATAAGAATTCCAAAATGTATTTTATACCATCTTGGCCATTGGTTTTTGCGTCATTTTAAACAGGTTGACCCCTTGTAACCTTAAATTGCCCCTGCTGCAATGTCCCCAATTTGAGAATTACCCAACTACCAAGCAATTCATAATAGAGGGTCCATACTAACTACCAAAGGTGTTAAACCTTTTCTGTGTGGATGGGGGGGGGGAAAC
Source organism: Ophioderma brevispina (assembly GCA_023653785.1). Taxonomy (NCBI): domain Eukaryota; kingdom Metazoa; phylum Echinodermata; class Ophiuroidea; order Amphilepidida; family Ophiodermatidae; genus Ophioderma; species Ophioderma brevispina. The sequence continues at coordinate 10,108 of JAMKCH010018629.1, forward strand.
GACCTCTCTTAAATAATGCCACTGTGATTCTCATTCCTCCTCTAAATAAATTAACTCAAATGTTAGTGTGTCACATACGTGTGCATGATACAGTTAAGATTATATTCAAATTTAATAAGGCATCTCATTGGGACACGAAAAAAAAATCAGTATTGGAAAACATTTAAATGTCGAACCACGTAAAACTCTTTTGGCAAAAAGCGGTTATAAAAAATGCTTCAATCTCACACTCCTATACCTGTGACTCACTAATATCAAAAAAGGTCATTGCACAGATAAGTTTCTTCTGGTTCAAACTGTTAGAAAGTTAAAAGAGAAACCAATATGTGGTATGTGGAATATGGTGGTTGAATATGCCTAATTTGAAATATCACATATGTGTTTCTTTATATAAAATGGATATCTGGATTATCAGAACAATGGTGTATTAGGAAAAGATCGTAGAGCATTTCTTTGATCCCTTGGGAACTTTCATTTCTTTCTTGAACTAAAGTGTAAATCTGAAAATGTGTAGACATTATCATGGGTAAATACTATTTTTTATCAGTGTCTATTAAAACCATGGTATTTTCTACAAAATAAGTGTAATGATAATATCAGCCGCATAGCAGAGTTCTGTTCATTAGAATGAATACAAGCTGGAATGATTTATTTGAATGACATTCGGCCTTGGAAACAGATTCCCAATTTAGGCGAATTGAGTACGAATTGAAACCTGAGGAACAGATGAATGTAACTTTTATAAATGTACTGACGATGTATGAAACCATTTTTTTATTGTGTTATAAAAATATATTATTTTGAAATCAGTTTAAGGATTCTATATTCTTTTATGAACTCTTCCTTGGAAGTTTAGAAAAGATGGTAGGAACATCGAAGAAATGGAATGCGATTTAAGAAACGTTTTTAATAGTTTTTGCATCATATTCGTCTAAATGAAGAATGATAAAAATGAAACAAATTCTTTTCCTGTTTTTCTATTGTTTCAATATGTCCAACATGCAGGAAAAAACCAAGAACGATTACTTAAAATACATGAATAATTGTGGACACTCCTCAAACTTGAAATTTTGGTTGTTACTTATTGTTTAGGAATATGATGAACATAATAAATGCAGACGTTTTTTATCTCTTTGAGGGTAAAGATTTTTTTTAAAACATATAATAGTTTTTACATGATGGTGTCAGCACATAGAAGCTCTCGTATTAATTTTGCTAGTCACCTGTTAGAAATAATATATCTTTTAGTCTTATTTTACTGAAATTGAGGTATGCCGATTTCATTTTTGGAATATTGTATATTGTTCATGCTTTAGTTCTCAAAAGTAAAATTCGAAAGGATAAATATCATTTAATGGCCCATATTTTCCTTCACATTAATTATGGAATAACGGTAATTCTGATCTTGTACTTTTAAATGCATTGTATTTCCCTTTTAAGAAAGAGAACGCATATAGGCAACCAGATCCAGGCATTCTAGTGTATAATTTTACTTTGAAACTTAAAACCAGACTTATAAAATATATACTTCTTCTTGTATCTATCCAGTGCGAGAAATGGAAATTGCATGACCTTTGTCAGTCTAATGGACATTGCTCAAACAGTCACTTTTCTGTGGCATACGACTCGTCGGCACACTAATACCTCATCTTTGACTTTTCAGTGATAACTGTTTATTTTGGTAGCCATTTTGTCATTTTGATCCCTTTGCACCAAGCCAGAAAGTTAACTGCATACCAAAATATGTCTAGAAAGTTGTATCAAACACCTCCTAAAACAGGCAGTAAATGACTTTTTTACAACCTGGTTTTTAGACTATATCATAGGTCTATGGTATTTTAGCGGCCATTTGAATTTGATCACATTTACCCCTTCTGTTTTATTCATTGTCACTAGATATCCTGGTAAAAGCTATTCACAAAATTTGAGTTGATCCCGATCTTCCGGTTTTTTGTGTTATGAGGCAACTTCTTGATTCCACGTCCATAGGCACTGTTTGTAATTTCTTCCCTTCGGACAGAAAAATACGAAATTGCGAATTTCTTACAGAGGCGGCCGAATTTGCACTAAGATTTGGCACACGTGGGTTTATTAATGCTCACGGTTTCAGATGATATAAAACTCTCAACTTTTGGAGGTTAGTCGGGAGGACGAGGTTTGTGGGATCGCGAAATGCCCCTTTAAGCTGGGAAGTGGATAATAATATACCCACCAATATACTCACCTTAAAAATACATGTATGTTTATAACACTGAATGATTGTGGGATTGACACCTAAAATTAAGTCTGTAATTTTGTATGATATTTTGGCGCTCTTGACTTGGTCCAATTTTACCCCTTGAGCTAATTTTATGATAATAATTATTTTTTAATATACTCGGTTGCAAGTCTGTGTAGAAGAGTAGTTTAATGTCTGTTAACTGTGGAAAATTACAATGTACTTTGACATAAATTTTAGTGCATTTTGGCGGCCATATTTGAATTTCTTGAAAGTTTGACCCCTTTGCACTCAAAATACAAGCAAAGCAACCCGCATTTTCGTGATCAGCACCAAAAATCAGTCGAGAACAATGTTTCAAACGCTTCTACTAAAAAAGTGCCTCATGACGTTTCTTTGATGAATTTCGTCTTTGTCTAAGAGCACAGGATTTTTTTTTTACCTTCGCCCCATTTTTTTGGTTTCTAGCCATCTAGCCCACGACCTGTGCTAGGCAATCCTGGTCCTCGCCACCAAGATTTTAGTGGTAAAATTGACCTGTTGTGACATGCAGCCAACACACTTTGTGTGCAGACCAGCCAAAGGGCTTTTTTCACTGATACCAGGAAAATATTGCGCTTGCCAAGAAATATTTTAGTACTAACCTCAAGCCATCTAATATTTAGAGGCTAATGCTGTCCTATTTTTAGCTTCAAGTGCATTGGCAAAACAAATCACTGCACGCGCACTCAGTTTGATGACGAATATGGCACAAGCCCCACAGGGGCTAGTGCCTTAAAACGGTCTGGGTCAAACTGACGCAAGTTGCATTGATTTTTGTCGATGCTCGATGAACTAAAACTATGGCAGAATTAAATTAACCTAATCATTAACGTTGATACAGCAGACATTTCGGAATACAGCATGATATCCAATACAGTAATATTTCAAAGGAAAAATGGCACACACACCTGCCAATAAAATGAATATCAACCAACGTCCCACATAACGTTCTAAACACATCGCTTACGCTCATTAACATACGCATTGTGCATCAATGCATAATTTTTTTATCCAATCATATTTCTTTCTTCTCTCATATTAAATAAACGTTTATAATATATCTTATCATTGCACTTACCTGTTGCCAACATCCTTGAACTGCCTCTGTTCACCATGTTCTATCCATACTAAACCCTCCTGTATTCCATTGTGTATTGCATATGTGTCCTTAGCTGGGTGTTCTTAACAAACTCTTTAATCATCTATAAACAAAATCAACAATTGAAGTCAAAATTTAAGCCCAAACAATTCTTTGAAAATTGCAAGAAAAAAATTTAGAAAACCCTACAGTTTTGCAGTTCTAGGCTTGCACACTTGTTATATTCAGGCAGAAATAGAGCGTGGGGGCTTTTTTTGTTATTGGCAATCAGAACAAATATTTAAATGGGTACTTAATATGCACTTCTGGTGATGGGCAGCCGACGTGTACTGTGTCCACTACTGCCGCACATACAAAGTTTCATCAACACTCAGGTCACTGCCACTTTCGGTTGGTGAAGTGAATGTTTTTCTAAAACATGTTATGTTTTATAAATCAATAACTGAGGCCTGATTACCTTTCCAATGTTGACTGAAACATATGCACTTTCCCTTCTGAGAGTGGAATGCCCCAAAATACCCATAACACCCCCATAACAAGAAGAATATCCAACCAGTGACCCCAGGTCACACCCAGTTGACCTGTGCCTTCTCTCGATTCCGTTTGGCCCTGATCCCCGACGGACATACACCTATTATGTTGGTGGGGCGGGCACGGACGGGAAGTCAACATGGAAAGGTAATCAGGCCTCAAGTTTATATGATTTATAACATAACATGTTTTAGAATCAAACATTACACTGAGCTGATAACCTTTACACCAATGTTGACTGAAACATATCAATTAACCTCATGTTTGAATAATATTTTTTTTTTTTCAATCAACGCCAGACTAGCACTAGCTCCGGAGGTGAACATAATTTTTCAGAGAGGCGGGTCGAAGGGATGCAAGCCAAGGTTGCAACAAAAACCGCCGCGCACAAAACACATGGAATCTGGATTCCTAAAAGTCAGACTGCCAATAACTCACCTAGATGGTGGAGTACACAAACGGTGAGTATGGACCTGTAGACCTAATAATGTGTTTAAATGACTTGGCCAAAGTTTTTTGAGAGATCCAGAGCCGAGATTCCAACAGAAAAACCAAGAAAAAACTCTGATAGGAGACGGAAGTGCGACGTAGGCCTTGGACAAAAGGCCGAAAGCACACGCCAAAGGCCGAGAACAAGGCTTCACGGACTTGCAAACAACATAGATCCGCGAGGGACAAAGAAGTGCAAGACGACCCCGTAAAGACGCGGGGCAAAGAAGGCTAACCAAAAAAAACGATGAACGGGCCCCCTAGAGAGGGGGTCCGATCGGAATCCAAAAGACGAACCCGACGGGGAGAGGCCCAAGGCGAGAGAAAGGTCGAGAGACTGAAGGAAGGCTAAAAGAACCCAGCCCCGATGAAGGGCTGATAGATAAGTCCGATCCTGACCCGGGAGAAAAAGCTATGAGGAGAAGGAAATCTCCAAGCTAATTCAGCCGGGGGGAGACCCGAAAGAGTAATAAGGTGAAGACTAGAAAGAAGCCGCACCCAGAGGATAATTGGGGGCTTCCCCAAGAGATTCGCCAATGAAACCTAGATCCCAAGAGGTACTACCTTTCGGGTCGGATCGGAAACGCCTACAGGCGTCAATGGAGACATTCCAATGTCATTGAAGGATGAACCAACAACCTTGACTGTGGAAGGCTGAGTTCGCCGACCGAAAAATCCAACCAACGGATTATCGTAGAATGCTACAAGCCTCAAGTAAGCGAAAAGTCCACCTCAGGCTGTCCCACAGCCAAAGGGGAAGGGACAATTCGGCCTCAACTCGGAAGTCGACAGAACCACCGAGGAAAGAATGAAGGCAGAACTCTGTAATACCTGCGACCGCGGCGACAGAACCGGACAACGGAAGGGCAGTCAGGGCTAGATGAACGATAAACTGCGCTCCCCCAGATCGGGCCGGGGAAAGTCGGCCCTGAAGGTAGACGAAGTGGCGAACCACCGAGAAGCCTACCAGAGGGGAAAACCAGAGGGAAGCTTCGGCAGAAACACGAGTTTGAGGCCCCGAGAGGCGACCCGAAAGGAGCTTCATAGCTGCTCGACCTAGAGCTGGGACCCGAGCAAAAGCCTAACCGGCGACTGCAATCCGAGAGCAATTTTTGAACAAAGTCGTAAGAGAACAGAATGATCCTAGAAAGCTCAAGGAACTTCTGAACAGAATGACAAATCGATATCAGGAGGCAAACACCTAACCGCGTACCTAACTCCGGCTACAGGCAGAAGGAATTCCCCCAAGAGAGGTCCGCGCACAGTGGCTTTGACATGATATCCGCGAGAACGTGAGCAGTGAAAGAGAGTCACCAAATGTTGCTACCTGAACCGGACGAATACCCGATTACGGAGAAGAGGAGTACCAACGCGTCAAACCAAAACTCGAGAGTCAGACAGGAAGAATGACTCACTGCAGGGAAAACGACCAAGAGACATCCCATCCGACTAAAAGCTCCAGGTCCAACGACTTGTGACGACCAGAAGAGGGATAAGAATCCCCCAAGTCGGAAGTGGTAGGCCACCATGTCAAGGGCTCCAGATCATAAAGACGGGAGCCAAAGCAACCGAACGTGCCGCCCGGACCAAGGAAAAGGGCACAAGATCAACTGTCGCAGGCACAAACGGAAAACAAGACCACGTCCAACTGATAGAACACTTAAAAAGCCGACAGCGAAGGCGAGTTCAGCGAACCCACCAAGCAAGGGAATACCCCGTCACAGGGATTCCCAGCTAGGCAGCCCAGCTGGTCCAGAAGGCATGGCAAGTAACCCTCGATGAAAGAGATCGAAGAACAGAAGCTTGGTAACCGCCGGAAGGGGGGATGAATCCCCCCAAGACAGACCCCGACGATCGGGAGCACACCCGGGCCTGAAGCCCAGGGGTCACGCTAAGGCCTGTAATACGAGCCCCAACGCTAAGCCCGTATACGAGCCCCAACGCTAAGCCCGTAATACGAGCCCCATGCTAAGCCCCGGTATACGAGCTCCACGCAAGACGCCGACCCCACCGCGGCAGTGTCCAGCATGTCGAAAGACCTCAGGGGCTAGCCCAAGGGGCAAGAAGTAAGGCCTGTGCGCACCGGTACGGTTTAGTAAACAGAGCTTACCCACCAGTGCCTGGGACAAGTAGAGCCCAGAAGGGCACAGCATCCACCTGTGGCAGCCAAGCCCCAAAGAGGAAACCCGAGCATCAGCGTTAAGACTGAGTGACCAAGGCCCGAGATCCCGGACAAAGCAGGCAAGGCCCAGAGGGCACCAGCTGGCATATAAACCAAGGTCTCACGCCCGCACGAGTGAGGACGGAGGCGAAGGAGAACAGCTAGAGGTGAATGTTCAGGATCCCCTACGGGGGATGCCAAGATGGGAAGGACAAAAATGCCCCTATCCCACGCCTAGGCCGGCCCCCCCCAAGAAGTCCCCTAGAGGGGGCCAAGTCGACCAACTCAGGCACAGCCCTCAAAAGCCCCGAAGGGCCAAGTAACACACCAGCATCAGGGTCCGGCCAAGCTGCGTGGAAAGAACCAGGGCAAGCTACCCCAGGGAGATGAGGGTCTAAGTCAAGTAGCGAAGGCTAGATGACAAAAGCCCAAGGCCAAGGTCAAGGCGGACCAGACACCGATGGTACAAAGGACCGCCAAGGCTAAAGGCCAAGACCTCCCAAAGGAAGTCGGGGGCTAAAGACCCAAGACGCAGTATCACACCTGATACAAGGTCTTGACCCCAGGGGGGACAGAGACACGCCCGATGGCAACGGTCACTAGGCCCGGCTCGGTAACGACGCTAGGCCCAGCTGATCACCCGGAGGGGAGCAGCGAAGCTGCCACATAGCCCAGTCCAAGTCCCCCAAGGGAGACGGCGGACTAGGCGAGGTAGCAGTACGCCTAAAAGCCAGAGCCTATCAGCCAGAGCCTAAGAGCCAGGACCGCCAAGGCCTAGAAGGCATACCCCTAACTGGTTCCCGATGGTGTCACATACAGACCCGGACACACCCCGAAGGGGCTAGGCTACTGAGGCAGCCAGAGCCCATACACAGCCCAGAGGAGGGTAGGCAGACAGGCCCAAGGCACCCAAGCTCCAAACAAGGGAGCCCCGACAGCGAAAGCACCCCAGCGGAGCCTGGGGCAGTGTGCACCGAGGCTAAGTCTGGCCCAGACGAAGCTGCAAGCCATAGCGCTGCAGGCTGCGGCCCCTCCCCCGCCGAGGCGGGCAAGGCCAGCCAACGGCAGGGCGGGAGCTATCAACGCTAAGCACCTCCATCAAAGGAGCCCTACGAAGATAAGAGCCACGCAGGAGCTAGAGCAACGACGGGGAAAAGACGCGGACACCCCGGGACTTCACAGCTGAGAGGCTCACACCCCAAGGCAAGGCAGTATGCCAGCCAGAGAAGGGTACGACCACCCAGGCTAGGCCCGCCCCGCACCATGGGGTGAGCCCTGCCAGAGAGCATCTTGGTTAGACCGGAGAGAACCGCCGAGACCTACGCATCCCCGAGGGGAGCACGAAGCCAGAGCGGCGCGACATCCCCGCAAGGGAGACAGGTCGCGGCGCTGTGAGTTGAAAATCAACACCATCGAAGGCGGACAAGCAACCCCTGTGCGACAGCCCTGTAAGAGGGGGACAATCGCCGGTGGATACGGCCAAAAATCAAAGCCAAGAAGGCGAATAAACAACCACCATGCATCGCTCTCCCGTGGAGAGGAGACGCGGCGAAGACGACTGAATGGTAACGCATCATCCAACACCTCCGAAAGGTGAGACGTACGAAAAGGAAACTCCGCGCCCAAAGGCGGAGAGAACAGCCCAGGACTCCCAGAGCCGCAGCCAGACGACCCACAAAGAGAGACCCATAGCGACATAGGCCTCGCACGGGCACACAGCGCACCCCGAGAGGGCATGGCTGCAGCCTGCACTGAGCCCCCGCGGTGGCAGCCACAGTGGCTGCCCCGCGAATGCGCCGACAACAGAACAACCCACATGGTGGTGCCATAACGGTTTTGAACCCGTAGCGTCTGAACTAGCGCGGTACCCGCCACTTGACCGCACACAGCACCCCGCGTAAGCGGGGGGCCAACCAGGCGAAGCGCCGCGCGCCCCACTCTAGCAGTAAGGCCTGGTTAAGCATGCAGCATGAGCCAGATTGAAACCGCGGCTAGTTGGCTAGCCATGCGGGGAGTAGTGAGCGTAACCGACCACCCGCGGCACCCTGTGGGGAATGCCAAGGAACACCTCAGGGCTCAACGAAGCAAGCCCCGAGGCAGGGTACCACGGCGGCGCGGTCAAGGAGTCCGAAGACCCCAAGACCAGCAACGCCGAGTGTCGGTACTAGAAGCGAGGATCAGCTCAGTGAAATAATGATTTACCTTTTGGTGACGAGAAACATCCAGCCATCACCAATCTATCGTTACATCTATAAATCCAACAGAAATATAAAGTGGTTCTTCAGCTATAAGCTAGCGGCGCACAACAGCTTGCTGCCAGGTTTTTTTTTAATGCTGGCAACACTGTACACACTGTGTATCCCACCACCATTAATGGTTCCTATTTACCTTAACATCAGCATGGTCTGTGGCAGTGGTGTCGCTCACATTTAATGCATGATGACTGATTATCAACAGGGTTCTCACTGGAGTCTTGTTCTTGCTTCAGTAAGTATTGCATCTGGATGTTCACTCAGGGCCTCAAAATGAGAATGTATTTAGCACTAATGTCTCTTTGATTACATCAATGAAATAGGCCTGATCTATACTCCATTTCTCAAAACTCTGTGCAGGACATCTTACTCTTGATGTAGCTTTTACGCACTCATCAGATTTGCCATCTTTGTGCGTACAGTAAAAATGCCAACGCTTTAAGCACCACTAAATCTCGCACTGATGTTCTGCAGAGAGGTTGGGAAAATGGAGTAATTAGGTCAAGGTCTGTAGACGAGTCAGGAAATGACAACATTCGGTCTACTCTCTGTCTAGTTATGCTTAGCAGCTGAATAGCAAGCCAAAGAGACAGGGATCAACTCCAAAAATTTTGACTAATCATTGGCTGTGTGTGTGAATAACCCTATCAAGAGGATAGTTTTAAAATCGGAGTCCTCACATCAAATATCTTTATTTCACAGTGTGGATCGTGGAGCCAATAGAAGGTCAGTAGAGGGTCATCTCGTGATGCACTCCCATTGTAGAGCAGGAATGACCATCCTCTACTCTTCTTTGGAAGAACTTATTACATGCTATACCGTGCACAACAATCTGATAAAAATTTGTTTTGGACTTGAACACATCACCTTGTATTAATACATGTCCACGCTTTTTGACCCATGGCAATGGCCATCTTATTTGTTAGAAACAATTTACGCCGGGAGAACACATTTTTGACAACTGCTATAAGTAGGGACATTGCAAGAATCTATTATCTGTGCACATATCAGACATCCATTGCGTGAATCTTGAGTTATGTAAGGCATCCACCAGTGGATCATCTGCGACCCCTACGCAAAATGTCCACTAGTGGAATAACTACGCACGATGTGTCGCAGAAACCACATTCGGAGTATCAGCGCACGATGGTGTAGAAAGCAATTTGAAAACAATATATGCATATATGAGAGAATCCATCACCGGTGCGCTGAAACCCCCGTTCCTTATAAAGCGACGGTGCATTATTTCCGGCGCAGGACGCGTGAATCCCTGTGATTACCGGCGGCACTCAGCGCTTAAACACCCCTTTCCCTATAAGCGACGGTGGAGTACTTCCGCGCACGGACGCAGTGAATCACCGAGGATTACCTCGCCTCGCGCGCTGAAACCCCCGTTCCTATAAGCGACGGGGTGAGTATTTTCCGCTCACGGACGCAGGGAATCCACCGGTGTGTTAACCGGCGCCTTGGTGCTCTAAACTCTTTCCCTCTAAGCGACGGTGGATATTTTCCGCGCACGGACGCATGAATCCACCGTAGGATTACCTGCGCACCTCGTAGCGCCTGAAAACCCCGTTTCCTTATAAACGACGGTGGAGTATTTCCGTGCACCGACGCCGGGAATCCACCGGTGGATTACCGGCGCATTGGTGCGCTGAAACATCGTTAACCTTCTAAGCGACGGTGGAGTATTTCCACGCACGGACGCAGAGAATCAACTGGCGGATCACCTGCGCACTCTGCGCTTGAAACCCCCGTTCCTATAAGCGAGAAGGGGGAGGGGGGCCCCGGGGGGGGGGGGGGGGGCGGGGGGGGGGGAGAGCGGGGGGGCTGGGGGGGCGCGGGGGGGGGGGGGGGGGCGGGGGGGCGGGGGGGCGGGGGCGGGGGGGGGGGGGGGGGGGGTTTTTCTCCCCCGCGGGGGGGGGGGCGGGGGGGGGGGGGGGGGGGAGGAGGGGCGGGGGAGGGGGGGGGGGGGGGGGGGGGGGGGGGGGGGGGGGGGGGGGGGGGGGGGGGGGGGGGGGGGAGGGGGGGGGGGGGGGGGGTGTTTTTTGAGCGGGGGGCTGAGTATTTCCGCGCACGGACGCAGGGATCCACCGTTGGATTACCTGCGCACTCGTGCGCTAAAAAATCCCCTGTACTATAAGCGACGGTGACGTGGAGTATTAGCCGCGCACGGACGCGGGAAATTCATCGGTGGAATTACAGGCGGCAAGAGTGCGCTACAACACCTTTACCGGAAGCGACGGTGGAGTATGACGCAAGGTCGCAGGGGGTATCCCGAAACACATTCATGTACTAACGGGCCAATTTCTTCAGTGGTAGTTACCACCAGCTACCACCGAGTAGACAGGGCTTACCGACCACTAGACGTACACTCGACGGCCAGGATTCCGTGTCTTTTGCCGCATAGACGGCTAGTGTACACACAGCGGCTGTCTTCACTGTCGTGGAGTAGCTAAGTGGTTACACCGGCTCTCAGCGCGACGCAGTATTCTCATGGCACAATTTTGTTTTTTTGATATTTTGGCATATATTGCATTTTATTACTATTGCGGGATATGGGGGTTTTTGATGAGGCCCGATTTGAATTTCGTAATGATTTTCCTAAAAAACGTTCAGAAAAATGCTAAACGTGAGCCGAGTGTATACGCCCTCATTTATGGAAAAGTTGCATCTCACTTCAAATGGCGCGCGTGGTAACACGCGGGGTAGTACTTGGTCGTGCGTGTCTACTCCCGTACTGTCTACTCAACATCCACATTCTCTCCACCTAGTGGGCAAATTACAGGGTAGCCATTGGGGTAGGCACAGCAGAGTAGCCACATACTGTTTACCTAATAACCGTGTACTTGGTAAGCCCAGCTTGCAGCTACCGTCCTCGCCACAATTAGCCCAGTGTGTAATGTACAGTAGCTGCCGCGGTAGACATGGGGTAGCTGCCCCGTATACGCTACCCACGTGAGTACGAATCCGGCCGTGTATGTAACAAATAAATATATGACCAGTAGATATCAGTGTAAGAGATTTGTTTTGTTTCTACATCATGCGCCGTGTCTTTAATCGAGCGCGATTTAGACTGCGCTAAGTATGGTGGTATTTAGTACAACAAAGTCGCTCTAGGTGCGCTCGGAGTCCAGGGTTTCATGCGACGTACTAACTTAACTAGAAAAAATTCTCTTTCTACTCTTTTACGGAATAAACGTCAATACTATGGTGCAGTTTATTCCGTGATAAGACAAGAATCTAGTTCAAACCAGATCTGCACGATGGTCGCAGACAACCCAAGAAAAACCTAAAGTGCACCTAGAGCGCACCAGGAGCGCACCTATAGAGCGGACCTTTTCGTGCTAAAATAGGGGTAATCTTTAGATTACGAGGTTAGTATTCCGAAGGTCGTGATTCCGAAGGTTCGATATTCCGAATTCTTAAAAAGGGTTCGCTTTCCGAATCTTAAAAAGGGTTCGCTATCCGAATCTTAAAAAGGTCTTTAAAAAAACAAAAACTTGTCTTTGTTTTTTTTTTATTGGTTACGCATATCTTTTAAAAGGGGTTTCGCAATTCCCGAATCTCAAAACAGGTTCGTTATTCCGATATTGAAAAGGTTCGATTCCGAAACCAAATACCGTGTTCGTATTCCGAATTTCAAAGAGGTTCGCTTTTCCGACATTGGTTTTTTACCCTTGGAAGCAATGAAATGAGAATTAATATGGGTACTTCTGAAAGAAGATGATGGCAAGAAAAATAAGCACCATTATTATTCAGTTATTAATTCATTCAATGTGATATCAATTTGAGGTATTTTCAAAGATTAGAGAAATATTTCTCAACAATTGAACTGTCAGCTGGAAATGTGTAAATAACTGTACAAAAAGTGTTTTAAACTGTTGTGAGTCCCAACAGCCTGTTAAAACGCCGTTTTTAATCATTTTACAGTGTTGAGTATTATCTCGAAGTTAAGGTATGTTCTCTGGGTTTTGTGATATTTTCTTAAGTTGTATTTTTAGGTTGGAGGTATTTCTCAAAGAGTTTCGAGATATTCCTTGGAATTTCGAGATATTTCAGAAGTTTCGAGATATTTCTCGAAGTTTGAGATTTTTTTAGAAGTTTTAGATATTTGTTAACGTTTGGAGTTATTATCTTGGAATTTCAGATATTTCTCGCACGTTTGAGATATTTTTTTGAAATATGAGTTATTATCTCTAAATTCCGAGTATATCTCAAAGACGAGTTTCAGTTATTGTCTCGAAGTTTTAAATATTTCAAGTTCGAGATGTTTTCTGAAAGTTTGAAGTTGAGGCTACTACATCGAAGTTTGTCGAAGTTTGGTATAATACCTCGAAGTTTGAA
>JAMKCH010018630.1:0-22383 GCA_023653785.1 Ophioderma brevispina
TCTTACAGTAGATCTGATTGGATCATTACATGATATATAAGCATATATAAACCTCAAAGTAACCAACAAATGGACCTTCTGTATGACTGTACAAATCTTTAAACTCTCTTACCACAAACCTGATTTGGAGTGAAATATATCTTCTGTCCCTATGTATAACCAATGAAATCGGCGGTAGACCTCAGGGGGTTAACTTTAAAGCCGGGGGTTATTCCTTCATGAATGGACTTCTTCTTTCAACAGTGTGGTATAACAGGTGAGAAAATTCCTCATGGTTGGGTCAGAATGGCCCCTTTCAAGGGAATTTTATCTGTGTGCAGCAAATTATGAGACTGGTTAAATTGAGTTCGACTCACTGTGAGAATACCGACTAAGGGTGGATACCAATTATGTGACATAACTGGGGTTTGCATACCCATTTTCAATGCCCTACGTTAATTGCTTTCCTTTTATGAGAGTGTGGGAGTACTATAAGATAATCCCATGAATAGACAAAATATGCATACATTACAGTAACTTTTGCACGATTTTATTTTAAAAATTTTGACCTCTTAAATGTTTATCCCGACAAAGAGACTCATATTTCTTGCACTTGTAAATTATTTTTGTCTATCCCTGTCATAATAATTGCTCTCACATTTATACTGAACCAGTGTATTCATTGCTTAAAGAGACACTGGCACATTTGAAAAATAGTGCCCCCAAGATTTTCAAAATCGATATTTTGCATGGTTGTAAAGCTGTATATAAATCGCCTTCACCTCAAATGATTAAGACCAAATCAGCGTCCTTATGGGTAAACAGAACGATTTTATAATTAATGTCGTCGGCCGGGACCATTAATCAGCAGATGAAGGAGGAAAACGGCGTTCACACAGGGAGAAATGCACGCCGTATGCATTGCATATTTCCCACGGCATGCATTCTGTTTGACCGGTCGTGACCTTTGTGGTTTTAATATCAATGAGTGCGAGTCTATGATATTATGTATACACACATTTGTGATTAAGTCATGGAAACTTAACAGTTACTTCAAATTATTGGATGCCTTTAACCTCGTATTAACGTCCCTATTGTTTTGAGTATGTTATTTTATGGTAAAATGTATATCTTTTTCTAATGGCTAGCTATCATTTGAGAGCAAATTGAAGAAATTTCATTTTTGTGAAAAATGTGCCAGTGCCGCTTTAATGTCAAAAAAATCTACTTATCTTTAACTGGGTATGGAAAGTTTTTAGAGGGCACACATGGCGCCCAGCAGATTCAGCATTCATCCCATGCCAAGGTGTTATGATTATTTGTATAGTAAAATGAGCAGTGATGTGCCAATATGTTTTGCCTGATTAATATGGTTTACCTCAATTACTCCACTCAGGTGTATAAATGGGTATTGGCATTATTCAATACTGCCACAGTGTTGAACATCTTCATTTATTATGATTAAAAACAAGAATAATAACCAAAAAAAAAAATATCAACGGCGAGGCACACTTTGACAACTGATGGATTATTTATTCTACAACCACCATCCTGGCAAAGGAAGATTGAAATTTCCTTGGGGCAAATATGAATTTCATTAAAAATTAGTTTATACGTCTTTCTATTAGAAATAGAAACCTATAGAGGTGCGCTCGCTGTAACACCCAAAATCATGACCTTTGTAGACCAATATGGCAAGTTTCCTTGAATGGATTTTTATATTTTTCAGAGTTAATAGCTCTTGTATGTCCCTACTTATATCAGTCGGTCCAAAATTGTGTTGCCACTGTTAAAATCGTTCTACAAATAAAAGAGACCATTTATACGGGGTTCAAACAGCGTGCATGGGACAGTGGTGCAAAACTACCCACAGCCACAATTACTAGGAGTTGTCTGGGCCCAAATGGCAAGGAAAAATATGGGCACTCAGCACATGAGCTTGCTGGCACAACACTGTACTTTTGAAGGGGTATCGCTTAACAATACCTGTTTAGAACGATGACAGCAGTCCATGAATGTGCATTACATGCATTTGTTACTATCTAGCAGTATAGCATGGCCCCCATTGATTACAAAATTGAGTCACAAATCATTTCCAATCTCTTCAAAGGTGTTGTTCAAATTGAATTTTCAGTGCAAGTTTAGAACACCCTATGTAACAACAAATTTGTTGTATATCTTTAACACATCTGTCTCATTAAAGAGTTTAACCAAATACTTAATGAGTGTATATGTGGTCTCTGCCTCAGTAGTTCGGATTCCATCATCACTGACTTTACTAAGCTCCAGCCTATAAGTCTGTCCTGGAGTGAGACCAGTGAGATACACTCGTGGGTCATCACCACGAGGTACAAAGATTTCTGCAGGGCTGGTCTCCATTGGAAGGATCATACCTGAGATGATTTGCAAGAAATCCCCAAGAGCGGTGCCCAATAGATTTCAAGTTCTGCATCGGTGTCCGATTCTTCTACAAAGATCACTTTGTTAGCTGTCAATAAATGGGAAAGTAATGTTGAATTCATAATGTATTGACGTGCATAGTTTGCAAGTCTTACTGACCTGTATAGACTCATAAAAATTTAGGGTGAAAATTGGTCAGATTTTTTTTATGCGGATTGTATTCATCACGTTGGCATTCAGCGTTATCCTTTGAATTCCATCAAAATTTTTGACACACTCTTTGATTATATTCAAGGAAATTCTATCACTCCTTAAAATATAGTTAAGTGGGATGTCAATGGAAGAAAAATTTTTGCCATGGCATACAATCACGCGGGTAGTTTTGACCACACCCATGCTTCAGGAGCAGGTCTCACACAACTAACCTCAAAGGCAGCTATTATTTTTTAATTATCTTTTTTTAGACTTTAGAAATTTTTCTCCTACCTGAAAAAATGCAAATTTGATATATTTTAAAAGAGGGCAGAGCGAGATTCAAACCAAAGACACTGTATCATGAGGTCAATACCAAACCACAAGACCAGCGAGGATTGGCGTGTGGCCGGGATTTGCAATTCTAATCCTTGATAAACTTTACGATAAATGCTACTGCTATTGTGGTAGCACTTCAATATAATGAATAGCTCCGCTCTGGAACCGGTTTCCACAACCTAGCTCCAGGAAGATGAGTAGTGGTCAAAAATTCACACGTGTGCCTATAATAGGTTAGACAAACCATTTTGAATTGTATCTCAAATATGAGGCGGAGTTATAATCAAGTATGGAAAACTCTACATAGGCAGTATGATACTATCAAAACAAATAATTACACTTGAGCCTTCTTGAGCAATTGAGACTCCAGCCACCCAAATTATAGTTTTAAAAACGTGTTAAAAGTAGAGGACAGAGGATTCTCAAAGCATAAGAATGGAAAATATTTCTCTTTCTATTTGTTTGCTAGCAATACCTTTGTACACTAAATAATGACATGGAATTAGTTTGCAAATTAAGTCATACAATTTTTACTTTTTATTTTCCTCTTCATTCTGTAAAGAGGACCAAAGAAAGGGTGAAATCTGTGTACCAGGGGAGGGTGCCAAGAAATCATAATTTGAAGCATCGCATTGGTTTCACATGGAAAGTGAAAGATTGACGAAAAATTCTGAATTTTTTCAAAGATTGTCCGGAATTTTTTTATTTCAAAAACAGTTGGAGCTGAAGGAATCAAACTCTGCAAAGGTTATTCTCATTTTTTTGTATGAATATCAAACGAAAGGAGAACGAGGTCACATGTGGGCTCAGGGGAAACCCACCCATGACTGACCCACACAAGTAACCAAATTGGTTGTTTGGTTGCACTCTGTGTTCTTGTTTGTCAATTCTTTGATCTTTGGGTGTTGTTTGCTATATTGAATGAAGATTGGCCGCCATTATCTGGTCTGTACCTACCCGGAACTCCACAACAAACAGGAAGTCTCAGTCAGTTAGTAATATTCATCTTCTCCAGCAAGGGCATTGATAGTAGTCGAAATTGTATAGAATGTAGATGGCACAAGTTCTTCTTCTCTGTGTAGTGTGGTACAATAAGGAACATGGGCCTTTGCTACAACTTCTCCATCTGCATTACAGAAATAATGAACAATAGTAAGTCAGTTGATCAACTGAACTGATTTTTAATTTGATGACCATGGATGGCTCAATCAAACAATCAATAAAATCATTCAATCAATCACTTTCATTTTATCAAAATATAAACCACACACATATTTAAGCTTTTGAGGTGATCAAAAGTATTATACTGATCATAAGCACTTCATTATCAAAGTTTTGGGCACCACCCAATGAGCCAATCATATCGTCATATTTGGAAAGTCCTTATGCATATTTATGAGACATGCAAGTATTTTACATTAATTGCATATAGCGAGTGAAAAGAACAACTACTGATGCCACATGTTGTCACTCTGACTCAAATCTCTTCTTAAACAAAATTAACAGGGGTCATCCAGAGACTTTTTGGCTATAAATGGGTCATTTTTGCTTTTCATTAGGGCTGGGTTTTTTTTGTATTCTATTACATTTATCTCAACATAAAATGACAACATTTTTTGCCTCGGGTCCAGGAAAAAAGTGTGCAGCGCCGTCTTGTGCCATGTTCCTTAATTTTGTGGTGAGAGTGGATTTGAGCAGAAAATACCTCTAATTACTCTTTTTCAGGTATTTTGAAGGCATTTTTAATATAATGTAAATGAGCTCAAGGTAGCTGATTTTGAAAGTTGCATGAAAATTGCATTGCATTTTCTTAAAAATTGATGTTTTGGGTCAAAATTTAAAGTGAGGGTGATTTTCGAGGATTTTTCGCTAAACTTTTTTCATTTACCTTTTTTTAAGTTTGCAGCTACAAAGACAATCACAAACTTGACCTGCTCAAGAAATTTGAGCATTTTATCTTATTTAATTTGCCTGTAGCACTCATTTGAATGTTCCTCACTTGCTCCTATTCAAATGTGTACTCCTAAAATTCAATTTTTAAGAAAATGCAATGAAAATAACCAGAAACGTATTTTTGCCCTCCATATAGCCCACTCCTATTATTAGACAATGGAACACTGGCGAAATGCAACACTAATAGCATAAAATGTGATGTACACATTTTTATTTGCATGTGCTTGTGCATCAACAGTGACGACGCGCAGGGTGTGAAAGAAATTGGTTACGTTGCTGGCCTATTCAATAACACAGGCGTTGCTATCTTGGTTTATATTACATTTCTGTGGTGCATACCTTGTGTAAAGATTACATAGTAAGCGTCTACTCTTCCTGGCGGTGGTTCCCATGAGACACTCAGGCTGGATTGGGTAGCATGGACAACCCTCAAATTAGAAGGACTGGCAGGAACTGTAATAACAAAAATATGTACCATAAATAAATGTCGACATTTATATAGCGCCTTTCACAATGTATCAAAGCGCTTTACATTTATTCTGCTGCCACTAGAATATGTCAGCTGCCTTACAAATGCCCAAGGCATACTCATACCTTTGGGCAGTGCTCAATGGACAATATTCCTAACAGCTCCCCATTTAGCACCTGGGTAGAGAAAGGCAAGCGAGTGCACAACACATTGGCCTCAGCGGGACTAGAACCCAGGACATTTGGGTCATGAGGCAGTCGTTGGTTCCACTGGACCACATGTGCCCTTAAACAATAACAATTTTAATTTTAAGCTTAAAATTTTATCTGAAAGACTGATTTTTAAAAATATTTATGTATACATCTAAATGAAATTGGACTCCAAAGAATAGTTTGACCATTTTCCAATTCCCGTTTTAATCTAGAACTAGCGGGAGGCCCGCACTTCGCGCGGGCTCCCGCTAGCTGAGTGAACGGGATCGATCATTATTAGTGAAATGGAAGCGATCACTGAAACAGAAGCGATCACTGATACTACGGCGACACCAAACTCCCGAGTCACAACACTTTTAATAACTCAAATTCCTTTAGTTCCCATCATTTTCTGTAGCTCATGTAGTTACCATTTTCTAAGGAAACGTCAATATTTAATCCCGTATAACTTTTCCGTACATTTTAACCATCTTCTCAAAACTACTCCCGTGTCATAACCCGTAGTTTCCGTCATACCAGAATCAAAGCGAAATAACATGTTGCGTTATTGATCATTTTAACCCTGTTGTCGTAGTTCTGATTTTCTAAATAATAAGACGTTATTATTTCATCCAATATATTTTAGTGTTTAACCTTTTAATCTCAAGAGTACTCCCCATGTGCTAACCCGTATAGTTCCTGTTATAGCCACATTTTTTTTCTCACAATTCCTAAAACTCCATATAAAGTTCCCGTCAACCTGCAGTTTATGACCATCCTCTGGTTTCCTCCTTCCAGTTTTCCTTCTTTTTCTCTGTATCCCTCAACATTTCCCCCCTCTACAAATTATATGCGTTTTCTCTCTCATTCCGTCTCCCTCAACCATCTCTCCCTCTCTCTCTCTTCTCTCTCTCTCTCTTTCTGCGCGTTCTGTATGACTCTCTCTCTCTCTCTTACTCTGTATATATATGCCTCAACATTTCCCCTTCTACAAAGTACGTTTTCTCTCTCATCCGTCACCCAAAGACAAAGACGGCCTTACAAATTACACTTTTTACCCGTCTCTCGCTTTTCCTTTCTTTTATTTCCTTCTCTGCTTTTTGTCCAGTTTGTTTTGTTTACTTCATTTCTATTTTTTTCTTTCCTTTTCTCTCATCTGGCTCCCCCTCCCCCTCTCTCACTCTCTCTCTCTCTTTCTCCTTCTCTCAATACTTCTCTTGTTTTTCTACCTCTTCTCTCTTTCTGTATGATAATTCTATAGGCCTATCCCTCAACATTTTCCCTCTACAAATTATGTTTTCTCTCTCATTCCATCTCTCTCTTGACCACCTATCCCTCTCCCCTTTTTCCTTCTCCGTCTCTTTTTCCTCTAGAACAAATTAGACCTGTGTACGTTTTCTGTCGCATTTGGTCTCTCTCTCTCTCTCAACCACCTATCTTTCTCTCACTCTCCTCTTTCTCCCTCCCACTATCTCCTCTTTCTCTCCATCTCTCTCCCTTCTCTCTCTTTCTCTCCTTTCCCTCTCTCCCTCCCCTTTCTCTCCCTCCCTCCCTCCCTCCCTCCCTCTCTCTCCCCCTCTCTCTTTCATATCTCTCCCTCTCTCTCACACTTTCCTGCCTCTCTCTCTATATTTTCTTGAAGTAGGATACCAGCGGGGATGCGTAGCACAGGCGTACAGACGATCACGCGAATCATATGTGCGCGCCATGACATGCACGACGATGCTTTCACGCCGCGGTCATGTGCGATGTATGCGATCACCATGGAGTAACCATTACATAACATACCGGTCGTTGGCAAATCAGCAAGTGTTTAAATAAATTACGCACGGCGCGCTGTGAAAGCAAAGTTATGATTGGGGGAGAACTGGCGGTGCTACGCTGGAAAAGGTGGAAACGTAATAAAATTCCCAATCCGATGGCGCTCCCCATGCAAAGTTGCGTTTTAATAATATAGATAATGTTGATGTTGTTCTGATCACCGAATATAAAACTGATCTTGATGCTTCAAATGGGCATCAATGGTCCAGAGCTGAAATGTTTAATTTGAGTGTCAGCGGGGACTTGGTCAGACATTCAATGGTCAATTCAACAGCTGAAGCTTGGTACTGCAAAGCATTATCAAGCATTGGTACAATGTTGCATGATCTGGAATAAAATCAGCACACCATCATCTGGAAACAATCCCAAAATTATCTAATCAAATTGGTCGTACTTTTATGAGTCCTTTGCCGAGGAACATCAATAAACTTGATGAATTTCTAGTTTTGATTGTGCAGGTCCCAATTTCTCCATTGAAAGTGGCCACAGGTATTATTAGAAGAGCCATCCATCTACCATATTATAAAGACAGACTGTATAAAAAGACAGGTTATTTCAACTTTTCTCAGTACACATTATATGACGTATGGAGCTCGTATTTGGCACGTGGGTGAAGAACGACAGCCTGAGGGTTGTTATTGGGTTTCAAAGTGACCCTGCAGGTCAAAGGTCATCTAAAGGTCCATTTGCTTAGAAATGTCCTAGAACAACCAAATTTGGCCAAGACTCTTGGCCTGTGCACAGAACAATGCCGAGGTCTCACACACACAGGTCAAAGGTCACACATGGGTGAACCGCACTAGCATGAAACTTATGATGGCTAACTCAATGGGAAATGACAATAATTACAAATATTTCACTGGGTTATGATGTGAACCTGATAAATTATAACTACTGTTATGGGCAAGTAAAGTCTCAATTCACCAGGCACAGTTCATTTTCTTCCAATCTCCTGTAAATTGAAAAAAAAACACACACCCTGGTTTTTGAAAATTATTTATGACAACAAGAACACACGAGGTTAATTCTTGTCAGTATAGATACAAGTACAGCTCACTGAACTGTGTCCTTGGTGGATGAGTATATTGTAACTCATAGGCTGTATTCTCAAAAGGAGTCTAACTTTAGACCCTGGATTAGACCAGGGTAATAAGTCTTTCATGAATAGAACCTTTTTTCTTCAACTTACTCTGAAAGTGTTATGTAATAGGTGAGAAATTTCCTCATGGATGGGCTGGAATTTGTAGGTTGAAAGCAAAAGGTCCACTAATGAAGGACCAACCCAGGTTTATATCCTGGTATAAAGTTAGACCAAGGAATATAGATTAAATGGAAGGGGCACCTTTCCCAGACGCGCGTTCATGATAGGCGCCGCCATTTTAGAATAGGGCGTGTTTCTTAGCTCTTAATTTAATCGTAGAGGCGTAGCTTATTTTCTTATTGCATGCTTTGGTGTCAGGTTATAACTAGAATTTCGCGGTTCTCGGCTTTCGCGCTCACTATATTCAAAGAATATAAGCTGTGGGCCGCTCCATGACCTTTGACCTTGGCACATGACCTTTAACCTCATCAACATATGAGGGATCCCATGGTGCACCTATGACACAAGTTTGGTTCCAATTGAACTTCAACTTTTCATTTGAGGTCAATTTTACATTTTTAGCCTATTTTTCAACTCGACCTCACATGACCTTTGACCTCGGCACATGACCTTTGACCTCAACATATGAGGGATCCCATGGTGCACCTATGACAGAAGTTTGGTTCCAATTGAACTTCAACTTTTCAATTGAGGTCAATTTTTAAAAAACACACATCCACACACACACACACACACATACACACGCACAACGGATTGCTAAGTGGTCCTCCAGCTATAGCTGGCGGCCCACAAAAACACTTTTGATCTGATTGGATTTGATACTCATGACCATTCGATTATGCGTGAATCGCATTCTCTGAGAAGGCGGTGCTGGCGAGAAGGCGGTGCTGGGAATTTGCCAGCACCGCCTTTTCTTGCAACAGAGTGATCCGATTTGCCGATTGATGCGCTGTGTCATGAGGCTCCGATATTCCGTGTCTATTGAATGGGAAAATAAACATAAATCGGAATAGCAAAACGGCACTGTCAGAGCCCTGGTTAGACTCCCTTTGAGAATACCAGCCAGAATGTTTAGACTTTCTTGACTAGGCAACTATGAAAAATCTGATTTATTACACTTACTGGTACGGACTCTAGCTGAGCCTTGCTCATCGCTGCCATCAACATCCACTACAATCTCATAGAGATTGCCAGGTACTAAGTCATTGACAGTATACTCTGTGATTCCTCGTCCCAGATAGATTGTCTGGACGTCTAAGGCAGATTCCACATGGATAATGATAAGTCTGTAACCAAGAGCATCCACCGCACGGCTGATACCCCAAGATACTGAAATTGATGTGGTTACCACTGAATCCACAATTACTTGAGCTGGTCCAAAGTCATCTGTCACACAAACACAAATATAAATACAGTTAACACCAATTTAAGTACCAATAATTGTAAAATGCATGTAAAAATACACACTTTTTGGCTGTATTCAAAAAAGCATACTTCACTTCAAATTTGTAGTTCTATCCCAAGATAGGACTCACTCAAGGATCAGGATCCGGTACTTTTCAAATTTGATCTTTTTTTATATTTTCTTAAATAAAAAAAAATCCAGTTGCAGCATTTTTCTGTAAATGGAGAAATTCCTGAAATGGAGAAGTTTTTAAATACTGCTTGGCCAAAAATAATAAATATATTAAAGACACTATCAGTGATTATCCTGAAAGATAAAAAAATATTTAAAATTGGTAGGAATAACGTAAAAGTGCAGAATAAGTCTGTAGGACTCCCATTAGGTATCTTTTCCAACTGAAAAATTGACAGAAAAGGAAGAAAACAGCAATGTTCAGAGATATGAATCCCCATTCAATTACACGTTGTAGTAATTGTCCGTACGGACGTAATGACTAAAATATCCGATTTTGTCCTTACTAGGCTGCTTCTAGGGCATGTTAGGATACCTATACTTGTTCCAAAAATGCAAAAATCAGATTTTTGATGATTTTTTTGATTTTCTGATTTAGCAAATCACTGATAGTGCCTTTAAAGAAAATGAGTTTCTCTATCTTAAAAATCTTTGTATAGGAGTGCTTACCAGTTCTTGCAGAAGTGTGAGCAAATTCACTCTTTTCATCAATGTCTTCAATATTGGGTGGTTCTTCTACGACAAATGATGCAATGTATATATCATATTCGGTGTCTTCTTCAACTCCATCAATTGTCAACTGATAAGCAATAAGAAAAATAGAGTACAGGTCAAATAAAAAATTTACATCTCCACAACTTCTTCCCGTGTTTCTAGAACACACACTTTTACTGAATTTAAGAGAAAGGTAAGAATTTTTGTTAGCAATTTCCAACAGTGTAAACTTGTCTATATTATGTAGTTCATGTTCAGCTTGCCAGTCCTTCCAAATGGTCACAAGGTAAAACAAAAAACTTAAGATTGATCTTAATAAGGTCCATTCAGAGATGTAACAGAAGAGCAGTCCCATTTCCTGAAAATCGAAAATTTGAACCGACATGAAGGCCAAATTTTAGCGTAGCATCCGGTGACGCTCCGGGGAATGTATTTTCTTATGTGATTTTGGGGTACAAGACCCCTTCTACAAAATAAAATTGGTACTTAAAACTTGTATTTTTGATGCAGTTATACCTTCATCATGAACACTTTGATCTCAGAAATTTAAAAAAAAATAAAATTAAAAATTTTTTTTTTTTTTTTTTTTTTTACATTTCCAGATTTTTTTAAAATTTATGGCCCCAAATCCGGAAATTTCCGGAAAAGTTACATCTCTGCATAATATCTGTCAAGCAACCTAATTTTCTTAGCATTTCCATACATTTGCGCCATACTCACAGATGTTTTATTTATAACCTAGATAGGCAGATTTTCCAAGGTACCCAAAAGTATTATAATTTACAACTACAGGGCATTCCATAATATTCCGGCATACAGTTTCCATTTGTCATCTTGGTTCCAACATATGGTTTCCAATCAACATGTTGGGATCATTTTTGTGACAGATGCATTAACATGAAGCCTATGGTGAATGCTAAAGGAACATGAAATTTGATTTAGTGGACCAAGCAACGTTTCACTGTCAAAGCAGAAGAAAACTTGTTATTTTCCCCCTCAGGTCTTACCTGTGGACTGTCTGTTGCAGGAATCCTAATTGGTGCCTCAGATGTAGGTCTTGGGAAGTAATAGATAATGTAACCATCCACAATGTCACCCACTGCATCCCAGGAAAGTGTAATGCTGTCGGTATCCTTGTCAACAACAGTAATTTCTTCAACTTCGTTTGGTACTAAATAGAAAGGTACAGATTAAAACGTTAAAAATACTTGCAAAATCCCCGGTGCGGTGGGAAGAAAATATACAAAATAGCTCAGTGCAAATAATGATGGCACAGTAACATGGGCAGCATGGGTGTAAGGTGCATGCACCACTACCCACATACCAAGTTTCATCAAATTTGGACATTAGGACATAGAAGGAATCTGCTGTTGTAATATCCCCATGTCTTTTTCTAATGCTGATGTGACACATGTGTGCATAGCTTTATTGAATGTCCAGGCACTCATGTGAGTTACTATAATCAGACTTTGTGAAGCTTTATAAAAATTATAGTTGCTCAGAGTTTACAATTTTCGAACAATTACAAAATGATGTATTTTTTTATTACTGGGGTACATTTAAAGGACTGAAGCCTCAGAAGTACCCAATAGTGATTAAGCACTCTACTTGGGGTATCCCTCAAAAATTACCATAATGGCTTGGGACCGTCGGTGGTTACCACCATACACTTCTTGACACTGACTGTGATAAACATGTACACATATGACTCTTTATACTTGGGGACGACAACTTAATGCCTGTTCCAAAGGATAGGATATTTTCCTGGTTCATTTCCCCAAGTCCAAATGAAAAATGGGAAGCAGAACTCTAGTTTTAATCAAATGGATTTAGTTTTCAAATTGAATCCAGAAATTAGTACCCAATTAAATCCCCGCAAGTTGCCCTCCCAGGGTTTGAACTGGGGACGTCCAGCTCTAAAGACAAATATCCTTACAAGTATGCCATGCTCTCCCACCATTTTATGCTTTTATTCAGAAAAATACATTCAAATAAGTTCAAACACAAGCTTAGGTGACCAGTATTTTTGAGATGGCTTACCAAATGACCTGCTGTAATTTATGGAAAGCCATCTCAAAAAACACTTATCTAGTATGTTATAACTTGTACACAATCTACCAGATTTGACAGGGTTAAACTATAGTGGTTGCAGAAGCTGCAAACTTTGGGGTGAGTTTGTAAATTTAGTGCTAAGGTATGTGATTTGGTTCAAAATTTATTGGGGGGCAAGATAGAGGGAACTGGTGAGGATGTGTCCCTCTCCATTACCCCTAGGGTTACCCCGAAAGATTCTGAAAAGTCTAAAAGATATATGTTATGGCCTAGTTCCCTTAACTTTGAGTGAACAAAACAGCACATTCGTCAATGAATGCATCTAGTGGAGTCACTGACTGCTTAACAGTTGCTGTTATATTATGTAATAGGGCTTCTCTTTGCCGATTATACAGCCTAATGCTGTTATCGGAGCATGGAACATAGCTGGTCCTTACTGGATTGCATTCATTACAATATTTGTATGGCAATTTGGTCTACTTTGAATGACAACATATAAATTCCTTATCAGTCTGTTATAGATCAAGCATCTTAACTTTACACATATTAGTTTCTTGTTTTGGTGTAAAGTTAACTTCTAGCCAAATATTTGCCTTAGGCCACCTTCCCCCAAATCAAGTACAAACCATTGATTGTATCAAAAGAAATACTGATTCATAAAGTACCAATCTGAAGGGTAAAGAGCTAGTTCCTTACATGTTCTCTGTTGGACTGAGCCACCGCGATTCACACTTATTCCAGTCACTGCGATACTATAACGTTCTCCAGCAATAAGGTCTTCAAATGTGTAACTGCTGGCTCCAACAGAAACTGTTTGATCTACTCGTTGACCAGTAAACCGACCGATAGCTGTGAGGTAATAACCTCTAGCACTTGGAATTGGCTCCCAGTTGATAAGAATGGTTGTTTGTGTGACGTCTTTAACCCACACATCTCCCTCATCAGGTTCAACTGCAGAGAAAGCAGAAACAATTATAACAGTCAAGAGTCAATGGTGATGATGCCTGGATCGTGCTTGGGATTCAACAATATTTTATAAGAGGACACTTTTGACCTTTGGGGTCAAGACTATCATAGACCTTCCTACCATTAATGTCACATCACTGTAGCAATCAATAACGGGCTTTATCTGTCTTTTATAGGCTGAGATATATCCAATTTGGTCTTATTTTTAGCAATTTTGGGCAAAATTGACTCTTTGACCCTCTTAATGACCTTTGACTCTGATATTAAAAAAACCTCACATACACCGGGAAAATGCCTTGTTCCATTGCAAATAAAAACATCTGCTATGCTTAGGTCTGGAGATAAAAATTCTTAAAGTTATTTAGCTTAAAATCGGAAATGACCTGTAATTGACCCCTAAAATAAAATACCTTGCATACTAACATGAATGCATATCTGAAAGTCATGTCACTCTACTATGTTTAGCTTTTGAGATAAACAATGTTGAATATTTTGGAATATTTTTGGTTTTTGACAGGAAGTAACCCCTTAACAACCTTTGACCTGAAAACTGTGGACAACCCCAAGATCCTGGTTGGGAGCAATGCATATGCGCTAATGACGTCACTCTGCTATGTAATTTGTAAGGACAGCAATTTTTTGAATATTTTTCACAATTTTGGGGTTTCAGACAGAAAATGACCCCCTTAATGACCTTTGACTCCTTATCCCTAAATACCCTATATGAGGCATGGGTCAGTGGTTCCTTTGAAAAAGTTAGTATCCTGTAGAAGAAGATATTATGACAATTAAATTACATATTTGATGCCTGTGGCCAGGTCAAAGGTCAGAAAGGGGTAAAATTCATGTGACATGAATGGGATGATTAAGCGGTCATTTGGTTGAAGTCTGGTTAGAATACGTCAAACCATAACTGAGCTAGATGCAGTTGAAGTGTTGCCAGAAGAAAGAACGCATCAGAAACATAACAAGACGGCCTTAAAAACAATAAATTGGCCATAGAACTCATGGCTTAAACACTGTGCCAATTTTTTTAAATATGGCAAATACTGGCAATACATGCCATAAAATAATACATTTATAGTAATTTCATATCTTTTAACAGTAATCCTAAATTTTCTTTGCAAAATGTTCAAAGAGTTAACAAAGCTTAACATTATATAAGTATGCCACGTCGATGATAGGATCACTTAAGTTTATCTTATGTACTTACGAGTTCTAATCCGGTCAATAATAGGATCACTTAGTTCACGCATTTCACCATCTCCACTATATACTCTGATATCGATATTGTAGGCTTTATCAGGATCTAAGCCTTCCAGGGTGAGGCTAGAATCCAGACTGCGTTCAATTGTAACCGGTGACTCTGTGCGACCTTGCGATCCTGTGTCGTCTTCGTAGGTCACAATGTAGCCATCAAAGTCTCCTTCGATAGGCGGAAGCCAATTTAGCTCAATTTCACTGATAGTGACAGCAGACTCTAGATTGCGTGGTGGTAATGGCCCTTGGGAGAAAATAATAGTAAGTGCAAATTAATTATAAGCTACTTTTTCTAAAAGTTGTTTCACTATATTTAAATCTGTTAGCCCGTCTAATATGATATTTTAACAACAATTTATGGTCCATGACCCGATCACTAATAGCCTCATCCCCAGAACCTCAGATTTTACCAGAAGTGGTCAAAATGTTGATGTCTGAAGAAAACTCCTGTTTTTCTCATTGACCCTGTCAAATCTTAGGGCTCGGTTTGGATGATTGAGTGTAATGTGTCCCCTTTTGGTCGACCATAATTATTTTACAGAGTACACTACAAGGCTTACAAAATCACATTTTCAGATCTCACATCAAAGTGGATTAAAATATTGGCAAGAAACTTTAGATGGGATTTAAGGTGATCCGATCAAGATTAAACTTTATGTAATACCGCTTTAATTAGCCTAAAAGGAAAGAATGTAAGAATAACATTCATATTGAAACTGCTTTAATTTTTTATCTTTCATTTCATTTTGGGTTTATCCTTAAAATGAATGCTCTGGTCTGATCATCCAGGCCAATACCAAGAAAAAATGAATATTTAGATAAAAATCATTATTGGGTTTCAAAATATTACCTTGTAAATCAGGGGAGGGCGGCCAAGAAATCCCAATTTCAGACGTCGCCATTGGTTAAACACGTAAAAGCGAAATCTTGAGGAAAAATTCTGAATTTTTTTATATGTTGTCAAAGAATATTTTCTTATTCCAAAACCGTTGGAGCTGAAGAATCAACTCCACTGGAAGGGTTATTTCTGATTTTTTTTGTATTAATAACGAACGAGGATGAGGTCGTATGTGGGTCATGGGAACACCCATGACCGACCCACATCAAAGCACCCAAATTGGTTTGTGGTTTGCACTCCGTATTGCTGTAATTTCTTTTGCCATTTTTGGTGACTTGCTATAATAAATGAGGCTTGGCCGCCACCGCCTGTTGTAAATGTTGAATTTCTTCATGTCTCTTGCACACTTAATTTCAAAGTTACCTAATCTTCAGCCTCAACCTTACCAGTCACACCATCAAACCTAAGACTCTGGAATCATTAGAATTTTGTATTTTTCTCATCTTATCTGCAAAATATTTGGGTTGATCATTTTCCATTCTGATGCTACAAGTGTAAGTAAGGTGGATTTATGATTACCTGACTTAAAGCAATAATAGCACATTTTTGAAGAGCACCCCCAAATTTAAAAAAAATGATATTTTTGCTGAGCTGCGTTGGTAATTGTCTAGAAAACTCTACCTGCGAACTGTAATACTCAAAAGTGCGTATTTGTCGTAAAAGAAACCATTTTGTAATAAGAATCTAGATCCCAGATTGTAATTTAACGGCGGAACTGGAAACGCCAAATTACTGTCCGTCTATTATAAAATGGTGCCACTTCACAAAAATGACCTCTAACTTGACATGCCTGTACCAATGGAACAGTTAATGGATGAGTGTGGACACGTACGTGTCGCTATTTCCAGGCTATTTCATACTGGAAGGCTGTTCCCATCAGTCGTTGAATTATTATCGGAGATCTCCGATATTAATTACAAAATCCTGTTTTGCGACACAGACATTTTCGAGCTTTACCATTCACAGATATAATTTACTAGCCAATTACCAATGCAACTTTGCGAAATCAAAATTTGGGAAAATCGGCTAGCATAAGGATTAGGACGTAGGTTCACTTTTAAAACTAGGATAATTTTCATCTAAAAATGGAATCAAGAGTATGGTGCTTCCACTGAAAGCAAAGTAAACTTACTTGTATATACCACAAGTGTGTCTGAT
The DNA here is from genome assembly GCA_023653785.1 of Ophioderma brevispina. NCBI lineage: Eukaryota > Metazoa > Echinodermata > Ophiuroidea > Amphilepidida > Ophiodermatidae > Ophioderma > Ophioderma brevispina. Next base: position 16,912 of record JAMKCH010018630.1, read on the forward strand.
AGTACATTTTCTCCATCATGTACAGTGGAAAGGGTAAAGGTGTAGTCAGAACCTGGCACAAGGTTACTAACGGTCAGAATCCTGGTAGAGCTGCTTGCCGGGATTAAAATAGGAGAAGGCGGCAGGCCTCCTCCTGGGGAGTATTCCAGTACGTAGTCATCAAAGACTCCAAATTCCTCTGTCCATGAAACGGTAATGGAGGTTGTGGTGGGAGGACTTGGATTCAACAGTTGTGCACGACCTGGTAGAAACATTATCACAAAATTAAAGGCCGACTCAGAGATTTCCCGATGAGGGCGCACTCAATTTTCAAACAAATGGTGTTTTTTGCATATACATAATGCTTGTCCATATACTAATAATTGTGTGAAATAAGTAAGTTCAAATCGAAGTCCTTCATATAGAAAACTACAACTTTGTTATAAAATTCCGGATCCGGAAATTTTGTTATACACTGTACCCAATGGCACTGTTATACTGTGTACAAATGTTTACTGCATGAAAAACGGAAAATCCGATTCATCTCCAACTTTGGAATTAAGCATTTTAGGTGACTATCTTTAGTTCTAGATGATTATTTTTAATTACTACACAATTTCAGTTATATTTTAGTTATATTCTCTTCAACTTCCTGTGGAGTAAAAGATGGTCCCTGATTCTTCTGTTCTTCATCATGCCTTCAATACTATTTTATTAACATAGAACTTTTACTGTTGACATCTCATCTGTTCAAATTCACAACAAATAATAAAATATCTGACTAAAACTTAACCACTTTCTGAAATGTTTTCTTAATTTTTCAATGAAAAAAGCTAATTAAATAAAACATTTTAATATAAGAAGGAATAGAATTCAACAAAAATATCCATGGTACAGCTTCATATAAATCCAATGAGGAGGGTAGCTGGTTACCCTGGTAGAACTAAAAAGAAAATCTACCTACAAGAGCGTCGGCTCTGGAGGGGTAATGACAGCCATCCAACACATTGACGTCAGGAAGGGCATCTGGTCAGTTATCTTTTGCTCCAATAAATCCACACACAGCAGTATTGCTGTAAATGTGAGGTGAATCTGGCCACCTCTGCTAACAGGACAAACCAGATTTAAAACATTGGTTTTACTACTACTACTACAACTACTACTTGACATACTTGTCCGGAAGACAGCATCAGAAGACTCGCTTCGCATCTCGTTATCTCCATTGAATCCAGCCACACTCACAACACTAATGTCATAATCGGTTGCTGGCTCCAGGTCTACAAGTTCTATCTCAGATTGTGTGAATGGCACATCAACATCAACGACATCCTCGGGGGCTCCACCTCGTGGAGAGTATGTGATGACGTAGGCATCTAAGTAACCGTCTGTTGGTACCCATTCAATGCTGAGTGTCGATGAAGTTCGTGCCAGTAGAGTGATGTCTCCTGGGGTTTGAGGGCCTGTAGGTTCAGAAAAAGAATTATAAAGGTTATTATATTGCTATGGAAAAAGTTGACTCAGCCCTACAAACTAAGTGACAAATAATGATACTCTTATTACTTTACATTTCATTTATTGATTAACCTCCAATGATGTCACCACATGCAATGTGTGTTAGTTTGAAAAAGTCACCAGTATTCTCAATCTCCAAAAGTCAACTAGTGCTCCTAATTTGCATTTTTTATTTTTGCCCCATAGAAACCACTGTTTAGGGTAAACAATTTAGCCACTTTCCCACCTTGAAGGTCAATAACAAGTCTTGACAAAATCACGCACCATTTTAAAGACTTCTTTCTAAAAAGAAACCTATAACTTTAAGTGAAGTCCTTCTCATTTTCAGGTGTCACACTTTGCCCAAAGATTAGACAGCAGTGGACAAGCTATGTATGTAACATGTAAAAGTACTTTGTAGGAATAATGACAAACAAGTATTATAATGGATTTTGGGAAGGGAGTAACATCTGATGTCTCATCCCACTGTATGGCTGAGTGGTATGAGTTCTGTAGGTACAATGAAGCTAATAAATCTGCAATACAACTTAGTTTTATCAACAAATGAATGAGGATCTGTCTCATCAAATACCCTTTACTTAGCTGATGATAAAAGTAACAATGTTGCAAAAAATAAATTAAGATGAAGATCGATAATGGTGGGTTTATACTTCATTGGTAGATGTCAGAGACACTAGCCTTTTGAACATGCTTTAAAGGTCCATGGACACGGCTGGGTAGACATTTCTAAATTTCTTACATTTTCGTACCTCAATAGTATCCTGATCACATCTCAACACAGATTTTTAAAAGTGAACATCGGGAAAGTGTTAAATTTCAAGGATAAATATACCCAATCGGACGGGGCCTTCTCCTGTTTTTGCGAACGCGTCGCAAGATGCTGGAGTTGGCTTTGACCCCAAAGTGACGTCAGAGTAACAAAGACGCACACCCCAGAAACGCACGCGGCAGCTAGAACCAAAACAAAAACAAATCACTCGATCGATACGATGCCAGGACAGGCCATGTGAAATTTAAAGAAGTTCAAGCTTTTGGCATATAGTCGATGTACTGTGTCTAGAAAATACAACAAATGTATTTATCTTACCTGTATTTTCTTGAAGTTAATTATTCTCCTCTTTACAGTAGTAAGGTTACCTTGGAGAAGATTTTAACCCGTTTTTCTTATCACACGCCTGTGCAAGATTGCCAAATGGCAAATACACGCGGAATTTACCATAAATTTTCATAAATCGTCATTTACCTATTGTTTTGAGCAAATATGTAATGTGTAGAGGGTTTGATAATATCTAGTGTTAAATTTGATTATTTTTAATCAAACTTTAAAATGAAAATTAACGTGCAAGAATGAAAATCAATGTATATTCTGACAGCTATTTTCTAAAAGTGGTCTTAACTTTCTTACTAAGTTTTGAATGTTACGACCATGGCATTTTAAAAATATAGACGTTGGCGATCCTATCATGCGATTTTCTTTTTGTTAGACCATTTTTCTTGACATGAAATCAAGGTTCAATAGTAGGCCCTAGACAAGATTCACCATAATTTGACAGTATTCATCAATGCTTTCCCCTAAGCACATACGCCTAAGACAAACAACAAACGAACAAAAAGGGGTGCGCGCCGTCGTGCATTACGTGCGTAGGCAGCGTAGTATTTTACCATTATGCAGCACAGTACACGCGGCTGTACACGCGCGCATTATAAAACCTGTTCGTCACGCTTCAAAGAACTAGAAGGATGCTTTTACGTCACTAAAATGCTTGACGTCACTTCGGGGTCATCGCGGCCAGCGCGATAATCACTTTCGTTTTGGAATTTCTCTTCAAAGCTTGTCTGAAACCAATGATGTTATGCCCAATTTTAATCACATCTACGGTTTCTCAAATACTGCTTTGTGCAGATTTTACATTGATACCAATACATACTGTGAATAAAACTGTTTTTGGGAAGTATTTTTAAAGCATGTCCATGGACCTTTAAGCAATGAGTATGTTAAACATCCACAATGCACGAAATGTGTGCAAAAGGTTAGCTTTGGCCAATGTCTACCACTGAAGAATGAACCCACCCAAACAATGATATCATGTAGGAGATATGAAATGTCAAGAATCAAAATAGAGTGGTTACATGGGTCACATGAACTATTTCCTGGCATGATGTACAAAAGTAATGACTTTTAACTTTCATGGCTTCAAACTACTTACGAGTTCGGACAGTCACTTCATCTGAAGCCTGATTAGAATCTTGGACAACCACTTTTACATTGTACAATCTTCCTGAGATGAGGTTGTCAAATCGAACCACAGTCGGCTCACCTAGTTAGAAAAATTAATAAGAAAACTTAACATAAGATACAGATAATGGAAGGGAAAAGATACAAACAACTGTAAATGTAATAGTTCAATACTTATCAAAACTCAATATCAATTAATGATGATTAAGGACTTATTCAGAACAATGCTCATGATGTTAACTTATGATGCACTGCTATTAAAAAGGCAAGCACTGAAAGAGTGTATGCTGCCATCACAATTGCAGGGATGCGAGTGGCTATGTGTAAAAAACGTGGAAAATCGGAAAATTCCCATCTACAGACTACAGTAGTACAGGGCAATTCCCTACTCAGCTCCAGCATGAAAGGTTGCCGAATTTGACAGACGTAGCATTTTTGCTACCACTAAACTATTAAATTAGAAGGAATGTGACGAAAATCTTCCTTAATTTAACACTTTCGGGAAACCGAAACGTGAATAACACAGTTTACTTCAAAAACTTGCTATCAGGTGCTTTTAAACAGGATTGGAAATTCTGCTTGCGATGCATGCTGCATGGGAAGAATCTTCCCTACTATACTGTGTGCCTTCTGATTTTGTCCGAATATCTATCATATGGCAATCTACAGTCGCCATATAATAAATAGTTCTTTGTGTCACCAAGTTCATAGATTTATTTGATCCTTGAAAAAGACTGGTTGGATTGAAATATGGAGTAAATGGTTTTCATGGCCTGAGATCTTGCAATGGTGAAAATTAACATCATACCTATAGGCACAGTTCATAACAAACGCATTACACATCACAATGGAGCGCTCTCACTAGTTTTGTAATGAGAATACAGGGGTAAAGGTTTGCCATAATGCCTTTCAACAGAGTTTCCATTCCTAGTCGTTTAAGAAATAAATGAAACTGTGAAATAAAAATGTGATTTTTTTCCTTTCAAAAGGAACATGAATTTAGATTTAGGGAAACAAAAAATGTGACGCGGGCAAGAGAAAAACACAGAAATTCGCGGAAACGTGGAACTCTCACATCCCTGCAATTTGAAAGAAAAAAGAAAAATAAATCATTAGGCCCCTTAAAATTAATTTTTAGTTTCTTGTAGTAGTGGCATCTGAAAAGTGAGGAGGGAGGGAGATTTTTAATTTTTTTACTAAATGATGCTAAACTATGGCTGTTTACACCGAAAATTAATATTATCACCAACTTTCAGCCACATCAGAAAAATGGACCTAGAGGTCTTTAAAATCACATGAAAGTGACTGTGGTTGATCAATAACACAATTAGACCTATCATCCATCAAAATTTAATATTGAAAACATATTAATTTAAGAAAATTGCAAAATAAAAAGTTTGGATTTATCCCAAAAAGTGAGGAGGGAGGGCTACGAGAATCTGATTTTTTTTTATGCGGCCTCAAGCTTTTAAAATGCGGCCTACTTGCATAATAACAAATAATGATGATGATAATGTCTAAATAAATCCACTAGCATACAAATATTGACCGCCTGTGCACATAATGGAAAAAATATAGCACAATATTAAATTTGGATTTTGCTATTTCACGAGGCAAAGCCAAGTGAAATGGAACAATCCAAATTTGACAGAATTATATATTTTCACTATTGGTACAAACATGAGTGGACATTTTGTTTTATACTGTTTTGTCTCATTCCGTGCAATTGCATGGCTAAAATCAGT